>CAHIKZ030000380.1:2920000-2930000 GCA_903632075.3 Acanthosepion pharaonis | reverse complement strand
AAGTCTATTACAAACGACATTAATATGGTATGCATACCTTGGGTACATCTATAATGACCAGGGCCGGGGGGTACTACCCCAACTCCCTCTGATTATGGGCGCCATGCGGTGCTTTGTCACAAATAATATCTTATCAACATTTACTTTTTCAATCTACATTTATATACGTTACAAATTTACTAAGCATAACTATTAATTTTTGGCAGATTTTGACGTAATTCTGGGTTCTTTTTCATCCAAATACGTCAATTTATTTTGCTCATGCTAGGTCTCGAAAAAGCACTATATAAATTTCAGGTTTATTTATTTATTTTTTTATCTATAAAGATGAATATGTTAAAATTCATCAACACTTTGAGAAGAAAAATCTCAAGTTGATGTTAAAAATTAGCGGAATTATTGTTGATATAATTAAGATGAAATGTTATATTACGTCATGTATTTAGGAAATTGAAATATAGTAGAATGGGTGATGACGTATAATAGATGCGTGAGTGGCGACACGAAACCCTTACTCCGGATCTGATGGTGACCACGTATCTTTTCTTCTCGTGTGTCAAGCTGAAAACAGCCATATTTCTCTCTCTCTCTCTCTCTCTCTCTCTCTCTCTCTCTCTCTCTCTCTCTCTCTATATATATATATATATATATATATATATATATATATATATAGATAGATAGATAGATAGATGATGTATATGTGTATGAGAGAGTAAATAAATATAAAATAAGACACAGAAATGGATTTGTTATATATATATGTGTGTGTGTGTATATATATATATATATATATATATATATATATATATATATATATATATATATATATATATAGCACTATATTATCCATGCCAGCACTGTATGTGTAATATATATATATATATATACATATATATTCTTTTTATTTATTAAACTAATGGATTGTTTCACTATAATTTGCAGTCTATTTCATATAATAAACACGGTCTACATTCAACCATTTGCCTCTTATGCGATGTAAATCGATTATAAATTTGATTGAATTTTACAAGTTTCATCATATTAAACTGCAATAAACATTTTCTTGTATAAAGAATATAATTTGCAGAATTTATTCAAAGCTTACAAAAAGGATAACAGGTGCATTGTAATCCTGATAATGTCATAAAGATGAAACATTATGTGAAATATATGTTCATGAGATAAAACTACTTTCAGAATTCGTTTATCAATATATGCTGCCATATTTTTTCTAAGGTGAAAGATGACAGAACGTTCAAGAAAGTATTAAAAACATCTGCTTTAAATATCGATTATAACTTGTCTTTGTAAGAGTGGGGTTCTAATATGGAAAAAGAGCTATACATTTTTGTCTATATATATAAATCTAAAAGTCATATTCCATAGCAACATATATTTGATTAACTTAGATCTATATATCAGTATAAATTATTATCTTTTATTTTCCATGTTAAAAAGGATTTGATATTCTATGATATTCATCTATCTTTCAGCCTTCGATTGTGCTGTCTTACAGCTTTGATTCCCGTGTTTCTTTCGGCAGTTTTCTTCATTTGAATATTGTTTTTTCTTTTAATAATGTGCCATTTATTTTCTATTAGAATAATATCTGGATAGTCTGGGTTAAATATCATAAATTTGCTATCGTTAAATATGTGTGGGCAAGATAGGAAATTATTATTCTTACAGAATGTCAAGCGGTATTCTCTTATTTGAAGATATTCTTTAGCTTAAAGCTCACTGGCTCATTGTTCCGTACCACTAAAATGACTGCATTTCCAAGATTCTATAATAATTCTATGTATATTCTTGTCACCATCGTCAACTTCGACGGGGGATATTTTGTTCTGCCTACAATAATAGACCAAATATTACACCTGTATCTTTTTCCAGTTCTTGTTGGCTATTTCCATGAAGGAGAAAACCACTCGCATAGTTATTACTCCTATCATATGTAGTTCATGTCTTACTCTAAAATTAGTTTTCATGAACGTCTTTAACAGCTTATGCGTTTCTCTTGTTGATATTTAATTAAAGGCGGTAGGTTTTTTTTCTTAAATATCTTTAGCCAATATTCCTAATTCTCTGGATCTTTTATCTCCTAATATTCTCGAAACTATCCTTTCAAATGCTTATTGCAAGTCGCTACACATTTTTTCATATATTATCCTTTAAGTTTTTCTCAGTTCTCATTTTTCACAGTCTTAAAGGAAATTTTCTCTTGTTTTGCCAATATTTTCAATTACTTTTCTTTTTAATTGTTCGGTTTCACTACTTCAAAATTGTACTTTCCAACAAAGAATTCCGTATCCTTAATAGATTTATAATATATTTCTTCTCTTTTGATCTGTTGTTTCCCTTAAGGTCCCTGACAAGCTTTATAAAATGAAAAGAAATAATAAATATCAGTAGATATTATTATTATTATTATTATTATTATTTATTTTCTTTGATTTCTGGCGTTTACAGATTTCTTCCCGGGTCCCTTGAGGGACCCCACAGTTAGAAATGGCATCATGACACTTTCCACTGACACAAAAAAAAAAAAAATTACATAGATAAAGCCCTTCGTAAAGTGTGGGCTGTACTTGTCAGAACAATTTTCTGTATCTCCTATAGGCATGAACTTCCAGGAATCCCTTCAATTAGTCTACTGCAATCTTTTCCAACCTGTCCTAGGGCTCCAACTACAACAGGGATTGTTGATGTTACCATATGCCACATTTTCGAGATTTCTATTTCAAGGTCCTTGTATTTTGACAGTTTTTTGAATATCTCCAAAGATACATTGCAGTCAGCAAGGACTGCTATATCAATAAGGAGGCACCGTTTTTGTTTGTGGTCTTTAATAACAATATCTGGACGGTTGGCTTTGCTTGTTCTGTCAGTGTGTATTGTGTAGTCCAAATAGAATTGTAACAGGTCCTATCTCCCAAACCGTGTCTGGGTGGTGTTCATACCAGTTTCTTTCAGTTTCCTTTCCGTAGAAGTTACAGATTTTCCAGTGCTGATATTGGCCCACTCTGTCATGTCTGGTTTTATATTCAGTGGCTGCCAACATCGTGCAACCTGATTATTATTATTATTATTAATTCCTTTGATTTCTGCAGTATAATCAGTTACTTCTTTGTCGCAACCAGAGACGTAATGCCAAAAACAGTATTAAAAAGTAAAATAATCTAAGCTCACAAACATTGTACACTGCTAAAGTTCTTCGTAAGGTGTGATCTCTACTTGTGAGAACAATGTTTTGTATTTCTTTAAGGCATGGGCCACCAGGGTTTTCTTCAGTTAGACTAATAGAATCTTTTCCGATTAAACCGATGGCTCCAACTACAACAGAACTTATTGATATATCCATGTCCCACATATTTTAAATTTACACTTTAAGATGCTTATAGTCATTTTTGAAGAATTTCAAAGATAAAATTACAATCTGAAAGAACTGCCATGTCAATAAAAATGCGCATTCTGATTTTGTAGCCATTGACCCCTATGTCTGGACGATTAGGTTTGATTATTCTGTCTCTGTGTTTTGCAAAGTCCCATAAATTTGTTACAAGTCCTATGTCTTTAAACGGGTCAATTATAATTATTATTATTAACATCATTATTATATTTCGATTTATGCTATCTTCACACTATATGTCAAGTCTAAAAATCTCTTCATATCTATCTATCTATCTATCTATCTATCTATCTATCTATCTATCTATCCAACGCTCTCTTCATATCTATCTATCTATCTCTATCTATCTATCTATCTATCTACATAATAATGTTTGAAGTAATAAGAATATCGGATTAAAAATAAAAGACATTAATTATTTTAAAATTTTGTTTATTTTCGGTTACGACACTGAGAAGATCTGAAGCGGATAATAGAACCTTGTTTCCTGTGACATTCTTCGTGAGCGAGGTGCAAACTGGATCAAACAATGGTTTCCCCTACAAAGAGGGATGCATGATCTATCCCTGCCGGATTTCTCGAATGCGGAGCTTGAGACACACATTAATCACTGTTTAATAGATAAAAAAATAAAAGTATCCACTATGATAACTTTTTCAGTAAGAATAATGTCGGATCAGAAATAAAATCGATTAATTCCTGAGAATATATATATATATATATATATATATATATATATATATATATATATATATATATATATCGTAAACATAATTAGATAATGGTCTTGATGTATTCATGGTAATTGTTTTGATGAGCTTTCCGCTTTAGTACCTAGAAATTACAAAATTAAGCGCAGTACTAGATTGACAGCAAGGTCTCATCATTTTACATTTCGAATTGTTAGATGTCACCGTAAGTTCTATGCTAAAAGTTTCTTCTCACGCACTTCTCACTTGATGAAATCTCTTCCCGCCTCTTACTTTCCAGTTTACTTTGAATTTAAAAAATTTAATTTCAATATCAATCGCTATCTTTTGTCTTCTTAATTCTTGTTCTCTCTCCTCGATAATGTTCTATTTTTTCTCATATTCTTTTACGCTTAGCGACCCCTTGCTTATTGGAGGCTTTATTGCCTTGTTTGGGGTGAAATGATTAAAAATATCTGTCACTATTAAATTGCGCAAGCTCAGTACACTTGATTTATACTTTTGCGTAATGTTTTATATGGCCGCTGCTTTCATATGCTTAACCAAGCGCCTCTCGGTGATGTATGTGTTTCGGTGTTGATCTAATTTGGACATGGACAAGTATCTTTGCATGTTTTCTTTTCAATTTATGTGAACGGAGTAGTATTAATGAGTATGTTTTAATTCGTTCAACTAAATAATCATATGAACTTACAGCTTCACTTGTTTTTTTTTTATGTATACTGTTGAATTGTAAGCAATCGACATATGCGTGTGAATGCCAAGAGGTGTTTGAGTAGAATCATGTCGAATAAACTATAATAATCCCGACAAGTTATCATATGGTGGATTAGCATTTATTTATGTGCGAATGTGTCTGCATGCGAGAGTAGGGGGCTAAAAAGGCACAAGTAAAAAGAGAAATCAGTACAAAAAGAAATGAGGGGAAATAAAATTAAAATGCTACTTTAGGAGAAAGAGGTGAATCTTAACGAGAAAGGAAGAGAATTTAAACGAAGGGAAAGATTAAAGTAAGAATCTGGAAAGGACGCCTCAAGAAAAATCAAATGTCATGGGAATATGTAAAGAAAGACGAAAAGAAAATGGAAGAATAGTATTGGAAAGTAAGGAGATAGAAGAAAAAGTATTTACCAGAAAAGAAGACGAAAAGATATTGAAAAAAAAAGTGTTTGCAATAAAGAAATATGAAAAGAAAAGGAAATAAAAAGTATTTGCAAGTAAAGAATGACGAAAAGGAAATGAAAGAAAAGTATCTGTGAGTAAAGAACGAGAAACAAAATGGAAGACAAGGTATCAGCAAGTAAGGAAAGACGAAAAGAAAATTGATACAAATATATTCCGAGTAAGTTGTGAAGAAAAGAAAATGGGAAAAATTTTATTTGCAAGTAAAGACGGGGTGAAAATTGAAGAACAATTATCTTTGAATAAAGATAAAACGAATAATAATAGACAAAAAAGTATTTACTAATAAAAAAAGCGAAAAGAAAATGGACGAAAAAGTATTTGTGAGCAAACACCAAAGGAAATATAACATAAAATATTTGGCAGAACAGTTAAAATGAAAATGGACGAAAAAGTATTTGCAAGTAAAAATGATGAAAAGAAAACGGAAGAAAATATATTTGCGAGTAATGAAAGACAAAAAGAAAATGGAAGAAGATATCAGCAAATAAGCAAAGACAAAAAGAAAATGGAAGAAAAGATATCAGCAATTATTAAAGACAAAAAGAAAATGAAGAAAAGATATAAGCAAATAAGGAAAGACATAAAGAAAATGGAGAAAAGATATCAGCAAATAAGTAAGGATAAAAAGAAAATTTGAAGGAAATGTAGCAGTAAATAAGGAAAGACGTAAAGAAAATGGATGGAGGCATATCTGCGAGTGAAGAAGACGGAAAGAAAATGGAACAAAATGTATCTTTAAGAAAGACAAAATGAAATATATGAAAGAAGCTGCCTCTAAATAACAAAGAAATCATACGAAAGTTTGAAAAATCTTGAATTAAGAAAGAGAAACATAAAAGAATCCAATTTACGAAGAGAATAAAAGGGTTTACTGATGCATAATAAAAAACAAACCTTTTGTGAATGACAGATGAGAACATTTTGGACGTAAGAGAAAGAAAATAATAATTTGAGAAATGAATGTTAGAGTTGATGATTTAAAGAGAGGACGGGCTATAGAGAAAAGATATGCCAATGACTTATATCAATAAATGTGGAAAAAAAGAACAAGAGCAATAGTCAGAGATTTACGAAGAAAAGAATGAAGGATGGGAAGCGTAATAGTTAAAACATCGGAAAATCTTCGGGAATGAAATAATGGAAGATAGAGTAAAAATTAAGGATAAAGGATAAAAGTAAAGGATATAGACAGAAAGAAAAACAAAGAGGCAAACAAATGAAAAAGATAAAAACCTATAAGTAAAAGACGATATATTTAGAAGGAAAAGGCAATCCTATGAATGAAAAAAAATAGATCATGAAAATAGATAGAAAAAAAAACGTTAAAAATGAATATATATAGAAACAAAAGAAGAAAAATAACTAAGAATAGACACACATAGAAATAATAAAGACAACGAAAATAAAAAATCAATAGACAAGCAAAAAGAGATAAATGGAAGGGAAAATAGGAGGAATGAAAAGAATATGGTTTGGGTTAAGAAAAGAATATAAACAAAACCCAAAAAAAACTATGAGAAAGCAAATATATAGAAAGAAATCAAAGTGTTTTGCAAAAGAATTATAAGCAAACCAAAAAGAAAAGGGAGATAATTTTTAGATAGTCTCAAAAGATTCTCGTAAATAATTATCTAGACACCTTGATTATTCACTCCGGAGGGACGACGATCGACGCTGAGTGTAAACTACAACCCACCCGCTTCACAGTTGGTTGCCCACGGCAATTTTATGTGCAGCTTCATTATAAAACCTATTCTTTGGTCTGTTCTAAATTCTTTTGCATCAAGGACGGAAGACCAGGCGAGCGTTTTATGCCCTCTTGACTGTCCTTCCTAGGAGAATTTTATGTCCTTCTCATATTTACGATATGTTATTCGTTCATCGCAAAAAAAAGCATCAGAGGCATCTATCTATCTATCTATCTATCTATCTATCTATCTATCTATCTATCTATCTATCTAGTACTTTTTTTTCACTTTTCTTTTCTTTTACTTTTATTTCTTTATTATATGAGTGTTTATTCTTTCTTTTCCTTTTTATCTCTTTTTCCTGGTCACTTTCTCCATCTCTTATGCACATCTTCCGTTTTCTTTTTCTCTTTCTTTGCTTTATTTCATTTTATCAGTTTTCCTCTCGTTGAGATACTTTTATTTATTGCTATTTGCACAAATGTGCGACTGTATATGTCCGGGGTGGGTTTTTATTTGTTTTTGTTTTTGTTTTTTTTTGCTTTCGTTCTTTGTTGTTTTTTTTTGTTTTTTTTTGGTTTTTGTTTTTTTGTAAGTCTTATTAGTAGTTGTAACGATATTATTTTATTAACGAATCCAGGCTTCAACTTTCAGAACGACGCATGATTGGTCCTTATCGTGTCACGTGACGCAGCTCTACTTGGTCAGTGATTGAAGCTCTCTCAAAGAAATGACAGTGAGTCGTCTGTTTTGAAGAATGAATATATGTAGAAATGAGGACACAAAAAGAATTACGGGAAAAGAGAAATAAAACGACAAGGAAGGATTTACTGCTACAAGATCAGAGTGGAAAAACAGGAAAACCTAAAATATTCAAAGACAGAGTCCCAGAACAGACGATAATTAAAACATATGATATGCGTGTTCTCAACGACATAAAAACGAAAGACTTAGAATAAATATGGAAGAGGTTCTTCAACAGATCAGTGGGAAAAGTATAAACGGAATAGACCATTTCGGAATAGTACAAAAACAGAGATCTCGTTTGGAATCAGTATTCTGTAGCCTCCATTCGTTGATATTGCAAAAGTTCTTACTCTGCCAAACCATTCAGACATACTATTACAGAAGGAATCAATGACCTATTTTGAAACTCAAAGATTTACTGATTTGAGACAGCAATGGATCTAGAGTAAAAATAATGTGGTTCTTATAATATCGGAAGTATACCAAATGGAATCTGTTTGTTTGTTTTGTTTTTGTTTGTTTGTTTTTTGTCTTGGAAAAGGTTGACTAACTAAAAAATATCCAGTATCAACCTACGATTCAAATTCTTCGTCGAATCAGAAGTTACTAGGAATCGGGAGCCATACAAAACAAAACTTATTTTAGAGAGATTCGCTTCAGCATTTCGAGTTTGCTGAAAGCAGCAACAAGACACATTACAATATTCCAATTTTTACATTAGTTGAGCTAGATATCTTACTCTTGAAAGAACCATGAAAATTCGCTGTAGAATGAAGCCACCAGCGTGAATTGAACGTGCGATCATCAGTTTACGAGACTAGCAAAGGAAGCTCGTGAATACGACCAATGCCAGAAGGAAAATGGAGAGTAAAGAGAAAGAAATAAACAAGGAAAACGAAAAAAAAAAGAAATGTGAATATTGGACTATGAATGAGTGATGGAAACAAAGTTGATAGTAAAAAGGATAGAAGGTAGTAACAATAAAATAAAAGACGACCACCAAAGAAATATATATTTTGACAAGAATTAGCAACAAAATAACTTTTATTGGGATTATAACAAGACATAGATAACTTTTTATGAGCTTTAAGAATGAAAGAAGTAAAAAGAGTGAAAGAAAGTAATCTCAACAAAGCACAACAAAAAGAAAAAGAAAATTCTAAACGTAAGAGAAATAAACGACGCTTGTTGCTGACTTACAGCCAGAAAACGACAATAAACCCCTTGGGATCAAAAACACACTTTGAGCTTCAGGCCAACATATATTTTGTGGTTTCAACTGAAGTCACAATATACATACTTCAGACATCAGACTACACGGATGCAATATATTTACGGAGTAGAAAAAGAAAGAAAGAAAAGAACACGGAGATTAATGCTATACGGAGTTTTTACAAAAACTGAGTAGGGAATTTGTTCGTTTCGTTTACGGATTTTTAATTTTACATCTGTGTATTATTTAATCATTTATTATTCAATTCTCACCTGTATACCTTCACAAAAAACAAATATTCATACATTCGAATACACGCTTTACTACGTTAATGATCATAGTTATCTATTTTAATTTTTTCATATCTATCTATCTATCTATCTATCTATCTATGTTAATCCGTTCATATCTATGTTATTGTTCATGTTCATATCTATCTATCTATCTATCTATCTATCTATCTATCTATCTATCTATCTATCTATCTATCTATCTATGCTAATCTGCTCATATTTATCGATCTATGTTAATCTGTTCATATATATATATATATATACATATTTGCATGTATATGTATTTGTGCATGTATATATATATATATATATATATATATATATATATATATATATATATACATAACAGAATGGGTAGGATAAAAAACTACATATACATATATATAGTTGCTAGTAGGTATAAATATATTTCTTCCTCAGGTGTTATAAATACAGTGCTAAATGTTATGAAACAGAGCAATAAGTATATATTAATAATTACACATAATATAGCTCGATTCGGAGTTTGATGCAGTTCTTGGCTGAAATCAGTAATTGATATTTTAAACAAATTATGTTTCCGAACTCAGGCATTAAATGTCCGCCAGAATATTTACAGTTTGGCTATCGGCGTTGCATATTCTTGACATATTTGCAGTGCATTTGCTTAATTACAAAATTTTTAATGTCTTCCTGAGTTCATTATATTTTCCACTTACATTCTCACATTCACACCCACATACAAGTTCTGTAATTTTATTTTTTATCTTACTAGC
>CAHIKZ030000380.1:2782500-2917500 GCA_903632075.3 Acanthosepion pharaonis | reverse complement strand
TACACAGTAATCTTAAAATTTTAAGTAAATATTCTCCGTAATCTAATGTTTTATGGAATTTTAGATATTTTCTGGCTTTAAACTTACTATAGCTATCGCTCTTATTTTCTATAATGTCGGGTATGGATGCCCGAATTTAAAAAAATCCGGACATTTACACACACACACACACACACACACACACACACACACACACACACACACACAAGCATTCTTAATTCTTTTTAATATATTGGAACAATGAGTCGTATTGAACTTTACCATTTATGATTAGTAAATACAGTTTTCACTTAATAACAATATCGGCTAACCGCTAAACATTAATGCAGAAAATTGAAAGATTTAAAACTTAAAATTGAAAGAGAATTAAATTAATTCTTGTAAAGATTCATTACTAAATGAAAAAATGTACTTCTAAAGACAATAATGTCTATGTCTTATAAAAGCTTTTCAAATTAAATAATATCTTAGTTTTATTGAGTTGATTATTATTATACGATTCAGAGCGGATTTTCGGTAACTGTGGTTCCTGTTTTACAAAAGATAATTGATGATTTAAATTCTCCAAGGAGCTCTGCATGAAACTAAAACATTAAGAGTTACAAAAAAGAATTTCTCGAAATTTCATAAAATTATATAAATCGGTGTAACAAATGTATAAAAATATTTATATCAAGATTTTCTAAAACAGAACCATTTTTCAAATAATTTCATTAATTTGTGAATAAATCGTCAAAGTTTCCTAAAAAATGGACAATTATTTAAATTTTCCGAATCAATGCGTTTTTCACCCCAGGAAAGATGATAAAATTTCCCATAGTAATCTTTGGTCCGCTCGAGTTTAGCCAAAATTTCGAACGTTCTTAATAATAAGATAATCATTTTGAAGATAAAACATACTGTTTATTAAGTTTTGAATTTCTTCATTCGGGCATACTCGTTTTTAGCAAATCAGTGCAAATACATATATACATGCCTGCATATATATATATATATATATATATATATATATATATATATATATATATATATATAATATGTGTGTGTGTGTGTAAGAGAAAAAATATAAATATTTTATACATATATGTAACAGAAAAAATATAAAATATTTTGATTTACTAAAGAGTAAATTTATTCAATAGAATCCGCATTGGCTAAAGCCACGGCCTCCCGATGACTTCGGAATCTCCTGTGACTCTTCTGGACAGTCTCCTTTTTTAAGTTGGTGAATGCTGCCCCTAATCCTTGCCTTCAGTTCATCTTTGATGTTGCAATCAGTTTTATTGGTCTCTCGCTCAACTGCGCCCCACACATAATAATCAAGAGGTTGCAGTCTGGGGAGTTATGTTGCCAGATGTAAGGAGTGATGTGGTTGCCGAAATTGTCTGATAGTCATGTCTGGGTTCTCCTGGTAGTGTGACATGGTGTAGATTCATGTTATCAGATGTATGGTCTTCCAGTTGCAACCCTCTTTACCCAGAGCAGCACTGCCTCCTCAAGTCACTTGATGGGGGCTTCTGTGTTGAGTTAAATAGGCATAACGTCGCGATCATTAGTGATCACTCTAAACACAATGATGTTTCGTGGATATATCATCCAAAGCTTTCCAAATCCTCTGCGCTCTCCTCAGATTGACATCGAAAAACTGAAATGTGCGTATTGGAGTTTCCAACGCGAATGCCAAGAAGTACAGTATTTATGACAGACTGATTGCGTCATGTTGCTCATTTTCTCACAGGCAGTATCCAGCTGACTCTACTATTCTGTGCAGTCGGCAAAATAACAAAAAAACAATGAGCATGCGCGAAATTAAAAATATAAAATGGCGTCAATTTACCCATTCCACGCTCGTTTTTTTTAGCTAATCTGTGCAGATGCGCACACACACACACATACAAACACACACACACACACACACACACACACACACACACACACACATATATATATATATATATATATATATATATATATAGGTTGGGATGGATAAATTGTCGTCTAAATTGAGCAAAAAATAAGATAACACTGACATCTAATTTTAAAAGATATTTTTTTACCAAAATCAGACAAAAATATCTTGAAATATTGGAGAGTAAATTTATTCAATAAAATCGCCACTGGCTTCAACCAAAGAATATGCAATTTTCGTCTTAATTCTTACGATTTGTAAGAATGAAATCGTTATTGTTATTTTGATAAATTTTCATGTTAATATTTTATATTATTTTATTCACCTTGATTTGATAACAATAAAGTTAAGCAAAACAACATTTATAATAACATCAGATTTATTTTATACTAGTATGAATCATTACGATACTCCCAACTGCTACTGGCGACGTTTTTGATCTTCCTGTAATACGGGTATCACATAAAATCACGAAAATTTAAATAGATTTTGAGTCTCGTCTCATGTATAGGTCGCCTTATACGTGGAAATATGTGGCGAGCCATGTCTGCCTATGTACAGAAGTGATATTGCTTTAAACATATATATTTAGTGTGTTATACTAATTAACCCGCACATATTCCTAGACATATTGACTCTACTAATGGTCTATTATGAACAATAATTTCGGGAGAGAGGAGTGATAAAGCAATTTAATACTCACGATTGAAATTTCTCTACTTAGGTAAAGTATTACTTATTAATCTTTTTCGAATACCCACAAATATTGCCTCCACACTAATTATAAGGAGAGTATTAAACAGTAAATTTCAGTTTTAATTCATATTTTCTCTTAGCATCATTTCCTGTTGCTCATTATGAAACCGAAAAATTGATGATCAGTGTTCCGGAAGTGTTGATTATTAAACAAACATACACGCATATAAACAACAACAACAGACACACACATATTTATGTATGTATATAACGTATGCGTATGTATGAATGCGTGTATTTTGAGTATTTTTTTGTTTGTGAATCCGTAGAAATTATTTAACTGAAAATATAAAAAAAGGATTTGTTTTGCTCTTTTGTTTTCGATCATTACATTCAGTTACAAAAACGGGTGTAAATTATATGAAACCTTCATATGTACATACACCAAAACGCACACTGACGCACACACGACGAGTGCTAATGTGTGTATGTGTGTTTTTTGAATAAATATATATATATATATATATATATATATATATATATATATATATATATATATATAACTTCTAACATTATTATAATGGAGGCTTCGTATTTTAAATAGACGTCCCATTTTCATTTATTAAACAGTCGATAATACACCTAATAAATAACAATGAGGTATCTATTCCAATTACGAAGTGTATAAAAACGTTTGCAAAATGATTAAATCCATTAATTCTCTCTATAGACACACACGCACGCGCACACGCACGCGCACACACACACATATATACAGGGTGTCCCAAAATAATGTATACACTCTTTGAATCGTTATAACTTATTCAAATTCATGTATTTTGAATTGTAAATAAGATTAAAACAAGAAAAAGAATACACATTTAAAGAATTTGAGAGTACAATATACATAAAACATAGAAAATTAACTTTAATAAGATAAAAGCTACTTGGGGCAATTGCAGAATGTTCATATAATGATGAGTTCCCATCAAGTACTCAAACTGGTTGCCGTTCTGTTCAATACACTTTTCATATCTTGAAGACCTGCAAACGTCCAGTATCATTTCCTCTGGGATTTGAGCACATTCTTCTTCAATTGCTACTCTCATTTCAGCAATTGTTTCAGGTTTCCTGCTGTGAACTTTGTCTTTTAAAAAACCCCACAAACAGAAATTTAAGGGTGTCAAATCTGGTGATCTAGGGGGGTATTCAACTGTCCCTCTTCTTCCAATCCATTTGATTTGCATATTTTCATCCATATAAGTTCTCACATCATGGTAATGTATTATTAACTATTAATACTTAAAGAGTGTATACTTTATTTTGAGACACCCTGTATTTGAAGAAATATAGTTTTATATATATATATATATATATATATATATATATATATATATATATATATATATATATATCAAATATCTTGTTGGATTGATGTGAGTTTGTGATCCTGGGTTTCACGCTTTGCAATCGTCAGACAAACTGATTATTTTTTTTAAATTTTGGATTTAAGTAGGTTGCGTGTATTGGTGTTGTTATTATGGAAGTGGGAGAAATCTTCGCCGTGATATTTTATATCATTAACTTTTTCATTGTAATATATATATATATATATATATATATATATATATATATATATATATATGTGTGTGTGTGTGTGTGTGTGTGTGTGTGTGTGTGTGTGTGTCAAAATTGAATCCCACTAACTTATTATTTTCGCCAATTCAGAAAGATGCCATATTCACAACGTTTCGTCTCTTTATCTCTGAGATGAGTTTTTTTAGGATTATTGCATTATTTACATTACTCAGACTGCCTCATCTTCATTCCCATATTCACAACGTTTCGGCCTCTTTATCTCTGAGATGAGTTTTTTTTTAGGATTATTTGCATTATTTACATTACTCAGACTGTTATCCTCATCTTCATTCCCATATTCACAACGTTTCGGCCTCTATATCTCTGAGATGAGGTATTATAATTATTTGAATTATTTACATTATTCGAACTGTTATTCTCATCATTATTGCCATGTTTACAACCTTTCGGTCGTTGTACGTGCCGGAATTCTCCTGGTGATTGGAGTTTCGAACTGAAATATTTCATCCACCGCAGTAGATTGTTCTATTTCTACGTGCCATGCCTCTTCCAGATCTGTCAGTTATTTCCCTTTAACTCCAAGTTTTTGTTCACCACTAGATACGTAGCCTGGTATTGAACTCACAACTCTTTGGGTCTAGTTACTGCATCTAAGCAACGTTTATCACCTGGGCTATATGTTCTTGAGGCTACATATCAATCCAGTTTCTTTCATATTGAATTGTTTACTTTGTTAGTCATAGCATTTTAGGATGTTTTCTTATGCCATTTAAGCATTAATTAAAAAAGTATATATACACATATTTAAAAAAAAATACGAATACACCTATATATTTTTGAAAAAAATTTTAGTCAACCCAAGATTATTCCGGAAAATTAACCAAAATATAAATCCTCTCTAACACCAGATATAGCATTGTTACATATCTCTTTCGACACTCAGAGCCGAAAAGTAAAGAAAAGAAAAAAAAAGGAATAATGGCAATGTAGCAGCAGACAAGAAAAGTATTAAAAGAAATAACCACATCCTACATATGTGCACATACACACATGTACAGACTAGCACACATACTCTCTCTCTCTCTCTCTCTCTCTCTCTCTCTCACACACACACACACACACACACACACACACACACACACACACACACACACAAAATGAACCTAATACCAATAAAAAGCTCGATTATTTTTAAAAAATTAATATGAAAATAACGAAAACAATTCAAACATTTACTGGTACTTTCTGACGAGTGGAGCGGACAATTACACACATTTCGTCTATGAATCTTTGAAATGGAGGTGTTTAATATAACATCATTCAGCTAAATGAAAAATCTTATATTTGTGTTAAGATTTTCTATATCTAAAGATTAACTTTTCCTTTGGAAAGAGTGCTAAATACTGTTTAGTTTAATTTTGTAGCATATATAATTTATAGGATTTATAGTTAAAACCTTGTGGACATAGGAATCAACCCGACATGAGACTATTAGTTTCACGGTTAAATTCACATGTCACTACTCCTGTAGCGGGCTCTCTATATAAATCTCTATATAAATCTCTTTGGGATTAAAAATAAAGAGGAAGGATGAAATAGGCCTTGCCAAATAATTTTGTTTTAGGCTAATATTTTGGGTCATTTGAAATCACGACTTTTAGATTACTTATTTATTTATTATTCTATAAAAGTTATATATTTTATTTATGTACTTATTTGTTTTGTTTCTTTGTGTTTTTCTTTGGCATATTTTTCATTGGTCCTAAGTTTTGTTATTTAAAATTAAAGTGTATTATATTTAGTTTATGGGATTTCATTTAATCTTTTTAGTCATGGTCTGTTTGTAGCTTACACAGTAGGAATCATAAATAAATTTATAAATATACAGTCAAAAGTCCATGGCTATAAAAAACACCAAGTATTAACCATAAACAAAGGAATAGGAAAAGGCTGGTGTCTTTCTCCTACTTTACTTACTCTCCACTCTCCAGTGATATATATAAAGACCCTGTTATTGAAATGGTGATACATTGTCTGAAGATCGCTTTAGACGTAAGACAAACAGTAAGAATATACAATTAGTTCTTATATTCACACTAACTCTCTCTCCCTCATTTTTTCTCTCTCTCTTCATTTCTTTCCGCGTATATCTATATCTATTTATTACATCGAACGTTATTTTAGGTGGGTACGTGTTTGAAATTTTTTTTTTATTATTTTAAGCGGTGGGTATTACATCAGACGGCGCACACAAAAAATCTTAACAAAGAAAATGTACTCCCCGGCAGAATTCGAACCTATGCTCCTCTTTCTAAACGAAATTAGCGTTTGATTCGGCTTGTTTAGACTCCTAAAAAATAAATCCATTTATTCTTTAAAAATTGCTCTATATTTACATAAACATACATTCTTTATACTTAGGCAGAAAATTTTCTTCAATACAAATATTATTAAAAAAAAAAGAAGCGGGCGTTTTGTGCCGATTAATTTGATGATCGTTTTTTACAAATTACGAATAATGCTTCACAGACAAGGTGGAAATTTCGTTATAAATTGTCCAAAGATTATTCAAGAAGAAGAGTACAAGAAATATAATCCAAACTTTCGACTTTCCTAAGTCATCATCAGGTTAGGTAGAGACAACAGTGTATTTCGTAGAATTAGATAATAATTTCCACTAAAAAGGATGTGAAAATTCGTATAACGAAAGCCTGTGCCGCTTTGAAAAAAATAGATGTAATCTGGAAATCTGATCTACCAGCCAGGGTTCCTTGTGCCGACTAAGAGTTTTAAAATCAATCAGTGTGCCAACAGCATACGTATTTTTATACAAGTCAAGGTTAAAATATATGTTCTAGAATATATTTATTTAGTAATATATAAAATAATATGTAAACCAGATTAATTGAAATAAACTGTTTTTAAAAGTGTTTTTTTTTAAATTTTCATTATTAATGGGAGTCCAACGAGTGAGCAGTTTTGAAACAGCTAAATATCTTCTTTGCGTTGTAGTATTTATCGGTTCGGACTTCGTGATGTCATTTGCAGCTGCGTGCCAATGGAAATTGCTTGTCGTGCCAGGTGTGGCATGCGTGCCATATGTTGCCGACACCTGTGCCAGACAATCTCAAACGGAGATTCTTTTCAGCCACTGTACAGGCTACATTAATGTATGGCCCCACTGCCTTGATATTAGCTAAAAACTTAATGTCTAAGCTCGAAGGAACCTACACTTGTATGCTGAGAACTACACTGAACATCTCTTGGAAACAGCATTCAAGTAAATCATAGCTCAATGAAAACAACATCGATAATTCTACAATCTCACGTGAAGGCAGAATGCGCTTTGCAGGACACTGCTGTCAAGCAAAACAAAAATTTCCGAGTGATCTACTGTTCTATACACCTAGTCTTGGAGCAAAACGGGTTGGTCAACCAACTGCCACCTATTTTGACCAGCTATGTTATGACACTGAATTCCATCCTAAAGACCTTAAGACATTGATACAGGACCGTGATGTTTGCATGATAGACACGTGAATGCCCAAGCTAACTACACCGAATAAATAATAAATAAAATGAGTGATGGGATGTATGCTAGCTGTGACGTGTTTTCCCTTAATATGTATTTGAAGTTGCGGGATCATACGTATATGCATACAGGGGACTGCAAAACTCTCTCTCTCTCTCTCTCTCTCTCTCTCTCTCTCTCTATATATATATATATATATATATATATATATATATATATATATATATATAAGTTCATTTTCTCCATCAAGACATTCTTTATGTAGTTCACTGCTACCAGCAAGCAGAAATATTTCTTCTGATGATGGCCATGTTGGCCGAAAACTAGTCGAAGAATCTAAATGAAATAATAATAATAAAAACGAAAGAATATTAATCTGCAACCCAGTGTCTGAAGATTTTAATTTTTTAATATTTTTTATTGTTCAATATATATATATATATATATATATATATATATATATATATATATATATATATATATATTAGATAATATCAAACACTTAAATCCCATAGGTAATAATTGAGAGCTCTAAAAAAGCAGTCCTCAATCTTCAAGACCTACAAACAAATCACAAATGAAATGGAAAAATATTCCGGTTTACAATCAAGAGATATTATTAGATAAATTATTTAGCTGACATACAGTCACATAGATAGATAGATAGATAGATAGATAGATAGATAGATAGATAGATAGATAGGAACAGACTGAAAATTATATATATATATATATATATATATATATATATATATACATACAGATAGATAGGAACATATTGAGATAGATAGATAGATAGATAGATAGATAGATAGATAGATAGATAGATAGATAGAATACTTTGAATCTGGTAATGCCTAACTTGACTTATTTGAGATAATTTGTCTGTCATGTACGTTTATTTTTGAAAGAAACCTTCGCTGGCGGAATCTGCTTACTAACATCCTTTAACTTAAGGTCATTTAGTGCTTATAATATGACTAAGAAACATTAAACAAGGTTTGCTTCTACCTATCAATGTTCGTTATTTTCAGGTCTACTTCAACCTCAGTTTGTTTAGAGCACCTGAAAATCCCAAACAATAATATAAAAGGAACAGAGAAAGAAAAACACGTAAAAGTAAGAAACAGAAAGAAAAGAAGTGTTAAGAGAGAAGAGAAAATCAAAATATAAGGACCGTTTGTAAAATAAGATATATTAACATGAATATTTAAATGATATAGTAGAGAAAACTTCTATCCGAGGATGTTCGTCTTCTAGGGAGATTAGCTAATCCCTATTCCAGACGCCTGCTCAGGCATATTTATGTTTGGTTCAATACAGCACAAGCCTGTGTTTTATAATGTTTTATACTTGTTGGGCGGACATTATTTACAGTTTTTGGGAGAGTGCGCGTTATATAGCGTCATCGACAGTCTGACCAATGCCAGCACGCTCAAAACCTCGGTACCGATAACTTGTGACTTCGTTCTAGCACAAGAGTTCCGTCTACCCAATTTCACTCATAGCCCATTGTATAATTTTCAGGCACTTTCCAAATTTTGCCTCATCTTAACCAATCCGATAAGATCGAGAAGTCACCTTCCTGACTAATCATGGTGAGATTCGAACCCCGGTCTCCTGGTCAAAATGCGAATGTATAATGACGCAATGAATATGGTAATATCAACCGTAATTTATAATGAAATATTTGGCATTAAATAGTCAAACAACCAGTGCTATTCTCGATAAAATCTTCCAATTTTGAACATTGTTTTTAAAAAATAAAAGCAAGATTCTTGAGTTCCGTCTTAACGCTCTTTATGAGTCTAATTAATTCCCAATATTCTATTCGGAATATTGTGAAACGTCAACCTCCTGAATATTGCAATTTTTTTGTTCTCCACGGGGTACATATCTTATCCTTTTAATTTTTTGCTGTTGCTGAAAGTCCTCATCTAATGTAGTTTCTGCTATTTAGTACAATTGATGTTTGGGTATAGGTAGCGCTAGGCGACGTGATTCGAATAAGTTCGCTAAGGCCTATAAATCTTATTCGCTTGAAGCCGTTTTAACTCATTGATGCCAGAAAGTGGTTGTATACAGTTGACCATTTAGCTATTCCTGAACGATGGTAAAAATTAGAACCCACTGTGAGCGAGAGAGGTTGTAAGGTGGAAAAATTCTTCTCCACCAAGTACTCAGAGACACTTTTAACTCTATCAAAACTGGAAAGTGAGGTCTAGGAAGCTCCTGCCTAAATATGCAAACAGTATTTCATTTTGAGCCTGACCTGGAACTTAGAGGATAGCATAAGGAGTCAGGTATTTACTGGAGCGATACAGGGAGTTGATCATTTTATCTGCATCTTTAGAATAAAGATCTTGGTGCCGAATCTGGTTAAATTTCCTGTTCAAAAAAACTCCGGTATAAACATTTAGATATATATTAGATGTGTAAAACTGATATAAATGTTACCTGAAGCCGACTGACATAAATCCATTAAATGCATAGTATGTCTGAAACATTAGTCATGGTACAACCTTCCATTTAGCGACCAGTCTTTGGAACAGAATCCGGTCGTTAAGTGAGGAGTGGTTGTATAGGGGAAGAATGGAAACCAAGTGAAAGAAAGATTCAATTTAATATTGCCATATTGCTATAATTTATTTCTCAAGAAATAAGACGTGACGGCATTTCATTTCCTCATACTAGGTTTCCGCTTACCTCCCTTTGCGATGGTCGTAATTAAATCATTTGCTTACACTGCTAACTTGGTGCTACGAAGAATGAAAGTTTTTAAGAGAAGTGAACATATGATTTTTCTGACGTAAAATAAATGCATATTACTTCTAAGTGATTTATTTACGTTTTTATTATATCTGCTTTACATCACATAGCATGAGATGATTATACTTTTTCGAGTGTAAGCTACTTAATTTTGTAGTTTCAAAGTGACAAAAAAAATAAAAATTCTCGTAAATACAATGTTGTTTACGGAGCAAGTATTTTACTATTAAAAAATGTTATTTGACTTTTTGATATCAAAACAAAATTTCAACTGTTGCATTATTCGGACTTGAAAAGTTGCCGTATTGGAACTATGGGAATCGATTCATTTTTATATTTTCGCAACGTGAAACAAAATGTTTTTCTCTTGACACCACTATCATTTTATATT
Organism: Acanthosepion pharaonis; assembly: GCA_903632075.3. NCBI lineage: Eukaryota > Metazoa > Mollusca > Cephalopoda > Sepiida > Sepiidae > Acanthosepion > Acanthosepion pharaonis. Next base: position 2,906,604 of record CAHIKZ030000380.1, on the reverse strand, counting down.
CCCAATTTCTAAGATGGCGTATATAAAATGTCGACAACTTCTTATAAATAAAAAAAATCTCATAAATTAATAGTTTTTAGAATTTTTCCAATTCTTGAGAATATTATGTATAAGTTTAGACAATCTCAACCTAATTTAGTTAATTTGTATGGCTAGAATAAATGAAATAAAAGGAAATGCAATTTTTAAAAATATATAATTACAGTTACTCGTTGTTATGTGTACTTACACACACACACACATATATATATATATATATATATATATATATATATATATATATATATATATATATATATATATAAGTATACAAGTTGGTAAATCAAATAACTAGACGTTAGCAAACTTATATGCGCACGCTAGCGTGTATACGCAGGTAAGCAAACAAATTTTTCCCTTAAGGTGTAAGTATAACAATGCTCGATCTGGTTCGACAGATCTAAGAAATATATATTAATAAATATACATATACGTACGTTTGGGATGCGACTTTAGTTTCGTTGTTTACCCAACTCAGGCTGGCACAATATATATATATATATATATATATATATATATATATATATATATATATATATATATATATATATATATTTCTGTTCTCTTGCTCATAAATATTTTTATAAATTCATGAATAATTTTTTTTTATTATAGCATTTTATTTAATTCACATAGTTCTATTTACTTATAAATATAAATCGTTCTGTATCTGTCTATATTTCTGAGATAAGGAATTATGTACACTATTTACATCATTCGGACTATTGTCCTCATATTTGGGACCATATTCATTACAATTTTTCGTCCGCTGTACGCTCCGGCCTTCTTAAGGTGGTTAGAATTTCCCACAGAGGGCAGTGATCTCCATTTTCTCTCTATATATGGACAGCCACGCCTGATTTGTCTAATTCTCCTCTTGTTACAGGTTGAGATCATAGACAAAGAACATCATTGGAAAATTCCTAAACTTAAGGGATCAGCACATATGCTAGACCACAAAAATTTCCTGAGCTGACCACGCTTAAAAATGAATACAATATGGGAACCAGTAATAAGGAGTGCCAGAGATAAGCAATGATAACAAAAATTGCAATATGAGCTCTGGTAAAAAAAAAGTTGCTGAAACATTCGGTTTACAATACCCAGAAATTCATACAAAGATGTCTTCAAGGACACATGGCGCAGTAGATAAAGTCATTAGTTAGATTCAGTGACAGGACCCAAAGAGTGTGAGTTCAATACCTGATTAAGGCAGTGGATTTCTTGGAGAGGGGAATTAACAGGGGATAACTGATAACTGACATCCATTAGACATGACACCTGGAACGAGAAGAGTCTACACCAGTGAGCGAAATAATGGGTTCAGTTTGAAATTCCAACCAACTGAAGAAGGCGGAAGTATACAACGGACGAAATATTGTAATAAATATGAGGACAATAGTCTGAATAATGTAAATAGTGTAGTGTAAATCGTTCTTGCAAATAAATAATATAATAAATTATTTTTAACATTTTTGTTTCAAGCACTCGAGAAAAACTGTAGAAATCATGTTTCATGTGTTTGGATTTAATTAAAATTCTAAATAATTCTCTTTAAACAACGAAAATTATCGATGGAGTATACAGTATATACTAGTGGTGTCAATAGAAAACCGTCCTTTTGAGATATCATATTTTACAGCCGGTTTTGTTAACCATTATCCATCTAACACTTTCGTCCCGGCCCCTCATCCTCCGGCGTCATACTCTCCGGGTTTGAGATGTCTACTCGGTCCTAACCGAACAAGGGAGTGGCCATAGGTCCCCTGAGCATCCGTAGATTATTCGACCGGTCCGCTGGTTTAATCTTGCTTCCTGCTCACGTTGTGATTAGTTTCATCCAGAAAGTAGAAGTGATGTCCGTTCATTCACGGTCGACTGAAGATGTAGACACGGCTGGGGAGGCTGCGCTAAGAAATTTAGTAAGCAGCAAAAACAAAAAAAAAATTAATATCTGCAGAAAGCCGGACAAACATCGATTCAGTGGTTGAATTGGTAATGTCATTTATATAGCAGAAAATAATTGTAGAAAAGAGAAACAGGTTACAGAAAAGAAAAGTAAAAAAAAACTAAAAAAAAAAAAACTCATACACTGGATCCTACGAGAGAGTGTGTTGGTGATTATCTTGTTGTTAAATCGTCTCAGAACGATATATGACTCTTGCGATGGAGGGATAAAAATTTCTGTGCGGGGCTTAAAGTTATAGTGGCATTCCTCCTCCCAACGCTCGCCCGGGCCAATTCTCTCTTCTCTCTTCAAGAATTTTCTTCCGTCTGGCTTTTTCAGCATAACTGCGCGTTTATATAGATAAACCCGGCTGGTTATAACTGAACCTCTGTCCTACTACTTCGCACGCGATTATCACGGGGTTCTGTCTGCTTCAACCAAAATCATGTGAATTCCAAAGTTCCTTCTAGCTTACTCAGCTCTATTTCAATTTTTAATCGATAAAAATTATTTCGATCATTTCTGTTGTCCCCTGATGATCCAGATTCAATGGGTACAACTTCTGCCCTAGATCAGATTTCCACATCAGTAAAAAAAAAAAAAAATGCTCTGATTTAATTTTGCTATTCAAATCTACTCCAATTTCACTAAAAAAAATATACACACACACACGTGTTTCTGTTTCTCTCTCTCTCTCTGTCACAATCCATGATTATTTAATTTCATATTAAACTTCAAAAATTTCAATCTGTTTATCAGAACCGATCATAGATTCACTAAGATTATTTGGATATTTATCTTGTATGTCATTTATCAGACTCAAAGCTTGAGCGATTTATGAACTCTCAACATTTGAATGTGTTTGTCAAACACTCGAAGTTAAAATACAAATTTTGAACTCTTTATTCACTTTGCAGGAGTAACATTATTCTCATTCTTCCTAAAACGGACATCTACTTATTTACCTTTGTGTCAAACATGTCCATTTCTTCTACTGAACTAGGTTGTTTCAGCGAATGGAATACATATTAAAAACAGAGAAAATAGAAACCTAAAAAACATATATACTTTATCTGATGTTTTAATCTCTGGACAATCCAGTGATGTAATTTTGAAGCCTGAAAAGCTAATGTTTGACAAATGTAATAGAATTTTTGAGTGTCCTTTCAGTTGTAATCAAGCATACGCCCGGCTTAAATGTTCATATCTATGGTAACTCCTAACAATTTTATCAGTTGCCCTTGTTATGCTTTGATTCTTTCATGGGAACTTCATTCTAAAGGATTGATGATCACCCTTTTCCCTAATGAGGATCAATGGACAGAGAAACAAAAGTCTCATACTGGGGGTGGGGTTTAATAAATGACACATCTTCAATGGGTTGAATGGAAAAATAAACCATCCTAATCTATGGACAATTTTTGAAGTTCCATTCGCTCTTACCTGTTTTGGTTGTTTTCTTGACTACATGGATTAGGAGAGAATACATTTTTTTTTGTGAATACTTTCCTAATGAAGTAATTCAGCAGATCCTTATGAATATTTTTTAATTTTCTCAACTGTTCTGTCTCTGCTCATGGAAGTTCATGTTATTCTTCAGAGAAATTGTTACTCTGAAGAGTGTTTCTAATCGATCATCTGTTGTTGGAATCAGTCAAATGATTCATTTTTTATATTCCAGTGGTTATGGTATATCTTCCTGGTAGAGCCAAATTGATTGTTTTTCTAAAGATCAACCTTTTGACATTTATTTAAAGCTATAAAACATTTTCGATTGGAAAAAAGATTTTTTTTTTTTTTTAGAATCTGCTTTAGGAAAATAAGCCTTACTTTTTAACCGTTGATATGAGAAAAGTGCTGTTTATAGCCATTTTAGATGTTTAAATGGTTTAAGTGAATATCCACAGACTCCATTGGAACAGTTGATGAATATTAAAGAAACTCGAATTCCAGCCATTTTACCACACAACATTTTGCTGCGTATTCCCTAGCTCTCACCCATCTAGATATGTCCAGGCTTTATGTTGTACCCTCAATGATTCTACACGGACCAATGTTTCATCATGATATGGCCATAATCCGAGTTAAGCCAGAATATCAAGAATTACCTGTATTGCAAAACCATATGGTTGGTTTTATTGGTGATACCGTTTTTCTCAAACTATTCCCTGTATATGTTTGTCATTACTGGAATAAAGTCAGTCACCCACCCCGCCATATTTCTGTCCATATATGCAGAAAATCTAATTAGAAAAAGTTTGCAAGCAAAAACATCTCCATCATCATATCCATCAGGACTCTTATTTTCTCTTAGTGGCCTAATTCAAATTTGTCTCTACCATAGGAAATTTGATAAACAGGCTCAAAAAAATACACCACTGGATCATCCAAAAAAGACACATAATAGATGTATTCAAACTTTGGTTGAAAGATTTGGATCTCTGTGCCATCACTGTTCGATCTCTCAGTGGAAAAGTGAGGAAAATTTAATTCTCTTCAGTGGAAGATAAAAGCAATACAAGGCTTTTAGACTGGAATGTTATTAATGCATTATCTCCCTAAACATGGAACGTGAAATAACAATCTACCTCTGTTCAGTTCAAATTTCTAAGGTTTTCAAGCATAACACAACTAAAAAAGGCTGGATGGTTGAATGTTAATATAACAACCAAAATTCAGCATTTTAATCTAAATGAAAAGGCATCTAAATTTCTCATCTCAAAATTTCAGTCAATTTATCTTAGTATAAATTTACGGTTAGTTTCAAATTCTCTGGGTCATTTCTGAGATAAGTTATTATGGTTCTTACAAACTTCAAAAGCAGATAAATAACTGCGTTAGATTAACAACCAAAAACATTACAGTAAAAAAAAAATGAAGCTAATAAATTCATGCAAAACTAGGACTTACCAAACTTTTGAAAGTGATGTTCTTTTTAGATTCCTATGGAGTTTTACATTTCAATTTCTCACAATACAAATCTTCAGTGTTCACTAAGTATTCATTGAAAATCATCTGGTTTTTTACCAGAACCTTTTACTTTACGTCAAATTTTCTTAATGACTACTAGACTAGATATTGGCAGTAGATTTTTTGATATTAAAAGAATTCACTACAATTTATTGTCTCCTCGATTGTCACTATTTACATAAATTATTGACATTTGGAAAAACGTTCATGAAAATGTTTTGAAAATAATATCCAATTTCATTTCAAAAAAATATAACTGTCAGGATTATGTACCTAAATTTGTAACATGAATATGTAGGTCTAATGAATTAACTTATAAACATCAAATCATTCAAATTGTTTCGACAATAAAAATAATGTCTTATGTCAGATTAACACTTTTAAATAAAAAATCAGTTCCCCCTAATTTTCAAACAGAACACTAACCTTAAAATGTGTTTTTGCTGTAATGGTTGAATTTATATGGAAAAAATTTGTTGTAAAAGCATTAGATATTAATTTATTTCTAAAATTGCCTTAAAGTTTTATACACAAACTAAATACATCAGTCAGCTTTGATAATTCAATTTATCAATATTTTCATCCATGAACTTGGAGAATTATCATTTGTGTTTCTGTATGATATAACTGTCGTGGATATATACAAATATATATTTTATCCAACCGTAACTACAAAGAATATAAATAGACTGATGTTGGCACTTCTCTCCCAAAGTCTTAATAATGGAATTTTTTAAGCTTATTTCTAAAATTATGAAATGAAATCTCAATTGTTTTAATATGAAGAAGATAATTCCTGTCTGGATTTTTGGAACATATTTCATTCAGACTAATATCCCCATATTTGTTGTGGTTATCTCAATGTTTTGACCATTGTATCTCTCACTGTTCTTCAGGTGACTGTTGATCTGAAACCTTCAGGTTTTAATTTCAACCTGAATCCTTTTGTTAATCTACATTTGTAGATTGTTCTTGCTCCACCATCTCCCCGTCGCAGCGCCGCTATATCTTCTTCCTTATTTAGTGCTTATTAGCACTTATTGTTTCCCCATTGTAACCACTAAGCTAGTAGATTAAAATGTTGGTTCCTCGCTTTGATGGCATAGTAATTGTTAGTTCCGTCCCAGGGCTGAATAGTTTGAATTGAGTGGAAATGAATGATACGACCAAAAAAAAAAAAAAAGGACAGAACAAAGATCAGTTCTAACCTTTTGACATGGGCATCTGGTAGAACCAGAATAATCTACCCTCATGGATTAAATAAAGAATCCTGTTCAAAATTCCTGCCTACCTAACTGGGATCAACAGACACCTGAAGAAGGCTGGAAGGAACAATAACAAAATGGGATAATAAAATATGAGGACATTTTTTCTGAATGTAAACAAAATTCAAAGTATATTCAATGCCTTATCAACTTTACTGTCTATAATTCAATTTCAATATTTCTTATTACAAGAAATTTGGTATTCATAAAGTTTAACAAGTTTACAATAAGTTTTCAATTTAAAAAGTTTTTTAAAACAATATTTGATTTGAAGAGTAGAAAGGTTATATTTTAATCATTAACCTATCCCTATGGTAGAATAGGAATTAAAATTACAAAAAAAAAATAAACATGTCTGGTTAAAATTTGTTCCTGAAACTAAAATTGTTGAGCATTATGGCTAAAATAATTCCTTGATTTTGCGATGTCATTTTGCATGCATAATGAACTCAAAATAGAAAAAGCTGGAACAGTTATTTTATAATTTATAACTCTCCGCTGTTCCCGAACTCCGTAAATATAATTACAGAAATTTGAAAACAAGAAGTTTAATAATCAAATGCATTTTATTAGGCATAAAATTTGGAGAAAAAAAATTCCTCTCTTTTCAGTTACTAATTCACAAAAATGATATAAAATAATTCTTTTTCTTTTGGTTGAAAAAAAAATCACTCAGGTTTCCATTTTTTTGAACCTTTCCTTTCAGACTTGCTTTCTCACCATGCTTCAAAGGCGTCAACACCCTCCCCACTTTTATTTGCGGCTTCTAATATTATAAATCTGGAATCATACGTCAGACAAGGCCAGAATTCGTGCGTCAGCTTATCACCACTCGACCAATTTCTTATTCTGATAACTTTCCTCCTCCTGCACGTCACGCTGTCACCCTTGAAAATGATGTAAAAATAAAGCGTGAACAATTTTTGCAAAGCTTTGTTTAAATGAAAAAAATATCTTGCTTAACTTGTTTTATCTTTGAAGGTTCCCTTTTTTCCGCTTTAATCGCCGTTATCATTTTCTAAATTAGTTCAAACGGACAATAGACAACTTTGTTCTAAAAGTGCTTTTTGTCCCTAATTTACCGCTAATTATCAAAATGGATGGTCTTCTAAAGGCCTCAAAAAGATGTATCTCTAAAATTTCAAAAAGTCTGTCGCCTCCATGTCCTTGAAGTTTGAAAAAACACTTCTGGGTCCCCATTCATTTTCCTTCATTCATATTTCTGAAACATAATTTTTTTATTATCGCAGGCCAAAGTTTGTTTCGTCGAAAAAAATCGGTCAGTTGGACACGGCAAAACTACATTCATATCTACCCAAAGTCCTGTATTTTGACCTGTGTTTTGTCAATTATCAAAATTAACGTTTTCAATTGAATTTTTCCTGGCCAATTTTTGGACCAGCCGTTTTGTTTACGTACTCCTAGATAACACAGCCGTTATCAAAACACATCTGTTTCTTTCTTTCTTTCCCTTTCTTTTTACTCAGAATTTTCCTGTCATTGTAATGACACCCTTTTCGCCATTTGTTACTTATCAATATTTTCATTGTCTCTTAGCCGTGTGTGTGTATGCTTATCACCCACGATTCGTCTCGCCTTTCTTTCTGCCTTCTTTTCTTTCTTTTCCTTTCTCTGCTTCGTAAATAGTGCCACAGAGTGATGATAATTGTTTTAGTCATATAGGTCTTAGTAATTGACCCAGAGTTTGGAGAAGATACGGGTTCCTAAATTTCCCAAGATATTTCTCCGCATAAATGAATATAAAGGAACAAAGTGGAATTGGAACTCAGCTCTGCTATTAATAATTCCGAACCATTATCTGCTAAGACACCCTCACGTCCAACCTTACACCACCTGATATCCCCAATCAGACACCGATTTAGGTATTGAAGGGGCTTGACGTTGCTTGTCTTCGGTGATCGTATGGGAACCCGTGTTTCAACATAATGTGGCCGTAATTCAGATGCCGTCGTGTTAGAGACAATCGTCAGGGGTTCAGCAGCAAGGATGTTCGGCCTTAAAGTCCGGTTATCAAGTATAGAATGGAATAAAATTGTTAACCTCATAGTATGCTTAAAAACGACACAAGGCAGAGGTTTACTGCATGAACTTGTTGCAATTGCGTAAGAGGAGCAACTAAGGCATTCATATTACGAGGGTGTGCAGGAAATATAACATATGAATCATATCTGAAATGGTTAGGAAACAACCTCTCGGGAAACTCTTGCACAAAGCAGAGTAAATTACAAATGGAACATGAAGCGAATGAGTATGAGTCATCACACATGATAACTCATAACTATGAAGGTTTGAAGTGATTGAAGTAAAGAATATAATACTTTTAATAAATTTCCGAAGAAATCAGCGGTAAATTAGCAATATATATATATATATATATATATATATATATATATATATATATATATACTATTAAGTTGGAGGGATTTGCACTTCGGAAAATGTAGTATATGAAGCCACTAATTTTCGAAAGGAAAACATAAAGCAGAAATATATGTATATAGGAATTTCAACTGGATGTTGGAAACAACTTTTTTATAAACACCGGGGTACCTTCAGCAACAAATCCTTAAGACAACAAAAAGCCCTATCAAAATATTACTGGGATCTCATTGATGGAGGCTTCACCCCACAAGTAAAATGGGGGATCATCTGTAAAGCTCAAACTCACACCAACTTCAGGGACAAATGTGATCTTTGCATGAAAGAAAAGATTTTTATAATTAAATATGAAAACACCGATTATTACTAAACCGGCGAAATGAGCTTGTCTTCAAGTGTAGTCACAGAAATCATTTCAAAATTCTCAAATAACATCTGTTTTGGAGAACCTCACACTTGAATATTTGGATGTTTTATATAATATTAACATATATTAATATATGCAGGCACAGTAGTTATCTATGATCTTTCGCTGCCTCCATAATATAAAACCTCAATTTATGAATTATTTATAACTGTGTTATGTATTGCGTGCATCTACCTTTATATATATATATATATATATATATATATATATATATATATATATATGCACAATTGTACTTATGTATTTTCTTTTTATATTTGTTTTTGTATATATGAACGTTTATTTGTATATATAGGCATATGTATGTATAGTTATTTTTTGTATATTTTAGATGTATACGTATATGTATAGAGATACACTTGATGGATGCACACTTACGTGCCTGTTTACACTTATATGGTTAGGGATGTGTTTGGATATGTGTTATATATAATTGAAGTATGTACTTGTCAGTATATATATATATATATATATATATATATATATATATATATATATATTGTGCGTTTGTAGATATCAGTCTCTATATATACAGGGGGGGAATAAATATTCGTACACTTGAAAAATTGTATTTTTACAAATGTAAAAGCCTTAAATAAAACAAATCTCGGCACATTTTATGTATAATGACACATACTATTAAAAAATAATAATAAACTTAATAAATTCTTATTCTAACAGAAATTAATGCATTTTTTTTAATTCTAACTGGTGAAAAAAGTATTCGTACAAATCAATTATTAGAATAAAATAATCAATTAATTATGAAAAAAGTATATTCTAGAATGTTCCAGTAATGTTATCAGTAATTATAGTTAACGCTAACGATAATATTAGCCATTATCAGAGCATTCTGCAATTTCTAGACTTACGGGAAGGTTATAATAATGCCTAAAGTTAAAGAATTGACTATTTCACAAAAACAACACATTTTGTCTCTTTGGAAAGATGAGAACAGTTACAGAACGATTTCTAACAACCTGAATATTCCTTTTACTACAATTGCTTCGTTCATTGCAAGGTTTAAATCTCTTAACAGCGTTGAAAACCAAAGAAGAACAGGTGCTCTGAGGAAGATTTCTTTAAGATCAGCAAGGATATTAGGACACCAGATCCAACAAAATCCACAGGTTACCCGATAAGAGCTGCAGGAACATCTGCGTGCATTAGGGATTAAAGTATGCAAGCGTACAATAAGTAATGAACTACACAAAAACAGTCTGAAATCGCGCATCCCAAGGAAGACTCCACTCTTCTTGAAACGACACAGAGATGCTAGGCTAAAATTCGTTAGAGAGCATAAGGATAAAGAATATTCGTTTTGGGAAAAAGCACTATAGACAGATGAAACTAAAATAGAGTTTTTTGGTCATAATTATCGAAATCATGTGTAGAGGAAGGACGGTGAAGCTTACTTACCAAAGAACACGTTGCCAACTGTAAAGTTTGATGGTAGCAGTATCATGACTTGGGGCTGTTTTTCTGCAAAAGTTGTTGGCAGAATATCAATAATTAATGGCAAGATGAATGCCGAAAGCTACCAGAAAATCATGCAAGACAATTTAATGCGTTCTGTTGAGAGACTTCGGCTACCTCCTGATTGGGTTTTCCAACTGGATAATGATCCTAAGAATCCCGTGAGATTTACAAGGAAATGGTTAGCTGAAAGTAACGTTGATGTCTTGCAAGGGACAAGTCAGTCCCCAGACTTGAACCCAAGCGTGAATTTATGGCGATATTTGAAAATTGAAATTGGGAAAAGTGCACCAACAAATATCAAGAATTTGAAGACAATATGCCAAGAAGAATGGGACAAAATACCACTCAATGTGTGCAAATCATTAGTTGAGACGTACAGGAATAGACTGGTAGTTGTTGAACTCAATAAAGGATATTCCACACAGTATTAAATTCAGTTAATATGCTTTTTTTTGTTTTGTACGAATACATTTTTCATCAGCTAAAATGAAAGAAATCCATTAATTTCTGTTAGAATAATAATTAATTATGTTGATTATTATTTTTTAATAGTATCTGTCATTATACATAAAATGTGCCTAGATTTGTTTTAGTTAAGGCTTTTACATTTATAAAAATACAATTTTTCTTGTGTACGAATATTTATTTTCCCCCATTGTATATGTATAGTGATGAAAGCGTGTATGATTTTTTTCTGAATGTGGATTTATGTATACACTATATTTGTATGTGTATGTTTATACGTATATATATATATATATATATATATATATATATATATATATATATATATATATGTGTGTGTGTGTGTGTGTGTGTATATATATATTTATGATTATGAGGGAATATGTTTGTATGTGTATATGTATCTTCGTAACTTTATTTTTATATTTACTCAACTAAAATCATCTTTTCTTATCAATTTAATATTATTATTTTTTAAAAATCTTATTACATATATATTTATATATATATATATATATATATATATATATATATATATATATATATATATATATATTCAAAATGATTATATAATTTTGAAAAATTATTCATTATTTTACTATTTTATTTTCTGACTCAATTATTTTTTTAAATTACATGTTTATTGATGTCGTAAATAACTACATGCATTAAACAGAACATTTTCGAATATATTCAATTTTATACACCGACGATTACCAGTTACAAAACATCCCTCAAGTTTTCCCTTTCTTTCTCTTGTTTTCTTCCTCTTTCCTTTCTTTTACCTTTGCTTTCTTTTCCTCTGTCTCTTTCCTCTGTTTCCCGTCATTTCTCACATCCGGTGAAAATAGGTCAACCTGTCTACTCTCATCTACTACGGTTTCCTTTTCTATATATCTCGAGAGAGAGACATATCTCTCTTTCCTCCCCCTTTGTCATTCTTTCTTTTTCCCATCCCCCATTTTGAATCTATATTTTAAAATATAATTTATGTTTAAATATTTCGTTTTGTGACTGGTAAAATTTTAATCCATTTACTGTTGAAACTAATTTTGCTCTGATGAGTCGAAACCGAAGTATCTCTTTTGAAATAAAATATTACCATGGGTTTCCAATGTTTCCGCTTTCATCAATGTTTATATATATATATATATATATATATATATATATATATATATATATATATATATATATATATATATATATATATATATATATATATATATATATATATATATATATATATATATATATATATATATATATATAAATATATATATATATATATATATATATATATCTATATAAAATAACAATCCATATATATTTTTGGTTTTGGTTCCTTCATGGTTTTCAAATGAAATTTTCTTTTTTGCTAGACTCGTTGACAAACAGTGTTTGAGAGGCCATTCTTTCTTGTAATATTACCCATATGTGAAAGTTGGTAGAAGGAAGTGGTGTCATCATTTTCTAAAAAAGAAATATAGTACGAATTGAACAAAAACTGAATTTCTACTCTAGCACTTGATTCCATTTCCCGTTCAGTTAAGAGAGCTACCCGCACTTCTGCTTTAATTGAAGCATAAAAAACTTTAACGTGCTTAACTCTAGAAAACTGTCATAATTATGTATCTGATGGGCTTTTAAAAATTGAATAGAATCCATTGGATAAATTAATTTTAAGTTTCCTTGGTGGAGAATGGGACTCAAAAAGTTACAACGCTTCATGAAATAAAACTACTGTTCTCTGATAAATGTTATTCATTTCATGTTCTCAGATACACTAGCCACGCCAATATGCAAATCCTTCTTTGATTAAGAAAATTAGTAAAACTTCTCAAACTAACGTGTATTTATCTACAGACGAAAGTGTGTTGATCTATAATGTATGTTAATATAAGGCATCAAATTTCTTATAATGAAATTAGATCATATTGTTTTTTGGGGCATTTCATGAGACCGATCTATGTTACAAGCCTTTCCTTTATTTGTGTCACAGTTCGTGGTTTACCAAATATAGCAAAATAATTTGATTTTCTATCAAAGAATGAATGTGATTTCATTTATTAAACGGAAAACTTATCCCAATTCTCAAACTATTAAGCAGCTATTCGCATTTCCCACCAAAAAAATCGTAAAAATATAAATGAAAAAATTTGTAAAAATATAAATGAACTTATTTCAAATTCAATAAATTGATTGCAGAATACAACAATGCTACCCAAAAGATAATCAAACGACAAATTGGCTTCAGAATCAATCGATTTCATTAAGTAAAGGGTGTCATGAATTTATTTTTAAAATGTAATTTTTTAATCGTTTTAATGAAATTTATATTCAATTAAAATTATTTTCAATTTAAATTATTTTCTATTTAAATTATTTTAAAGTATTTAGAATCTAATTCTTTTTTCAATTAGATTTAGAATGAATTCATGAATTCAAAAATTTATAGCTTTTATACAAAAAAATAAATTCTTTTTTTCAATTGATTTTGAAATATGACTCATCCGAATTCAAAAACAATTCAAATCTTAAGCAAATGCAGGTTGACAATTTGTAATCTTGTTAATGTAGATTGCAATCGGCGGTTTCTATTACGTTAGAGAAGATAACATTTTCAGCTGTTTTTACTAAACAGGAAAGAACAATTAAATTACAAAAAGAAAATTGGTCGTAAAGTGCAGCAACATGCTTGATCGAAATTGTGATATCGATGACTTGTTCAATTGTTATCTTGATCATTACTGAAATATTCAAGTCATTTTGTTGCTTTATATTGAAAACAAAGATGTACAATAATGTCCTCTTTTAACGCGAAGAGAGGAAAATAATATGCAGCACTACACAATACTTTTGTTACTGTTAGTTGTTCTGTTGCAGTCACAACTTCGCTAGTCTGACTATGTTACAATGTTCATGAGTGACGATAGAATACCTACGGTCCTCCTGTATAGCCAGCTTGACAGAGAACAAAGGACAGACGGACGACTGTGGATGAGTTATAAAGACAAGCTCAAATGTAACCTGTCAGCAGTCAATGTGCCTAGTTGCCCTGGATAGAAATAACTGTAGATATTTTTGCCACAGTCGTATCAGAAATGTCGAAATCAGTCGTATTGACCGGCTGAGAGACGAAAGACAACGACGAAAAGTGTCAGCAAATATTCCTGATGCTCTTTCCCGAGATCTTCGGTGTTACGCAAAATGTGTGACTAAAATGTCACATACGGCACAAACATATAAACTGGATGAGGTTTTCGTATTCTCATATGTCAAAATCGATGAGAGAATCCATCATCTATCTATCTATCTATCTATATATATATATATATATATATATATATATCTATATATATATATATATATATATATATATATATATATAACATATATATATATATATATATATATATATATATATATATATATATAGATACGCTTGATAACGGATATTTCTCTAATGTTTTTCTACGGTGTCTACAGCTATACAAATAACTGAAGAATATAAAGTGATTTTTAATTACTCAGTAATCTTAATAAAATTAGGAATATATTCTACGTAATCTGATTTTATATTGATTTTTTGATATATATATATATATATATATATATATATATATATATATATATATATATATATATATATAAAACATTGTGTATTTGGCGGGAAAACAAAAGATCGACTCCGGCCAATTCTATGATGTCACTCCATCATAGTTTTATGGAAGCAGAGAGATGTGTTCAGTAATTGAGTGGCCTGTGGAAAAATATTAGATACTCATTGATAAAGCAAAATACTGTATTGTTGATTGATAGCAGGACATTTCTATGCCATGACTTTTAACTAAAGGTCACCAGTGCGTACACGTCCATATTTCAATTAAATCTTACAATTTAGCTTCACATATGATCCTCAAAATATCACTACTAATCAGTGTATTCGTTTGAAAACTTATCGTTAAACTTTGAGCCAGGATGACTTTTAGTATTACCTTGCACCTGAACCATCCTAAATTATTCAACTGCTAATTCACCTAACTTTTGTAATTGGTGACTATTTCCTTTTTAATTCATTACCCCCAAAAGGAGTTACGTCCCCATATTTGCGATACCTAAGATTGGAAATTAATTTTTAAAAATGAAAAATCGTTCTTGAACCTTTTATTTTAGTTTTAATTTCAAGTTAATGGATTAAATTTCCAATAAGTAAATATTTTGCTCTATTGCAAAAATAATTTAAATTGATTGGAACTAGTTTCAGCACCATTGTTAATCCACGTTCATATAAATGTAATTCTTTTTATGAAAAATCTTACAAAAATAAAATATACTTTTCTGAAACTTTAATTGTAGAATATTAGCTGAGTTTAAGTATAATTGAATTAATTTGAAACAAATATCATTTACTTTTTGTTTAAAATATCGCTATAATGCATTTTTAGTATGGCGGTAGTTGTTATTAACAGGTTGAACGCTTGATAACAGATTGATGGTTATCTAATGTTTTTTTACGGTGCCTATAGCTGTAAAAATAACTGAATAATATAAAGTGAGTGCCCTTTTTATATAATTTGTAAGTAGTCAGTAATCTTAAAAATTTAGGAAAATATTCACCGTATTCTAATGTTTTATTGAATTTTCGATACTTTAGCTTAAGATTTACTGTAGCGATCGCTCTTATTTTTTGATAATGTCGTGTATGGTCCACCGTATCTAGAACAAATCGGCACTATTAAACACATACAAAAAAATTCAAAATTCGTTAGAACATATTTAGTTTTCCATGAGCTATTGCCATTTATGATTAGTAAATATAGTTTTCACTTAATAATAATATCACCAAAGGGGATCAAATTAAAAAAAAAAATAAAAGATTGTAGCTTAATAAATTATTCTAATTAAAACTAACAAAATAAAAAACAATTCTTGAAAAACTTCATTACACTTCGAAATAGAATGTTTTCTTAAGACAATAGTCTCCTTAGGATATCTTATTTATAAAAGCATTTAAAATGTTTTCTAATTACATAATGTCATATTTTTATTGCATTTATTCATTTTACGATTTAGAACATATTTTCGGTAATACCTAGTGTTGATATTTTACAAAATTAATGATTAAAATTTAACACGTTTGTATAAAAAAAAACTTCTGAAATATTTTCATTGATTTGTGAATAAGTCCTGAAAGTTTCATTAATATCCTACAATTATTTGATTTTTACATTAATTTCGAAATCAAAGTTGTTCGTCACTAAATGAGACGCTAAAATAAAATACTATTTTATTGTCCTCCCACCGCGCTGGAGCAAGAAAATGAATATTTTAATCAAAATTTCAAACGTGTTAAAAAGGATTAAAATATAATGAAATAAGAAGAAAAAAATTTAGTCTTTCGTCTTAATAATAACATAAACATTTCGTGGATAAAACCTTATTTTTATCAAGGTTGAGCCATTTTTTCATCATGTTATGTACTTTTTCAGCGAATTAGAGAAGGTATCTACTCAAAAGTGCTATAATTCTTAAATTCATCTGGAATACTTTTTAAAATACATAAGGTATATTTCCTTCCTTAAACTGTGTTTTGGATTATCAGTCAATATTCTACACATCACTACGACACTAGCCGGAGTGTCATAGACGGAATACTGCATAATATCAGAGAAAACAGACACTAAGGTCAGTGCCTTGCATAAAGAAATCTCCGCCAACAAAGAACCATATTGCATTCGAAAGAGCTAAGGCTGCTGCGAGTAAAAGAAAATCCCGTGCATATGAAAACTTATATCAAACAGCAGCCAGAAGAGCTTCCAATGGTGACAATGCAAAGACTTAGAAACTATCAAACCCCTAAACAAGCCGAGGGCCAAATCAATTGCCCTCGGGCGGCTTTAAGGCTATCATATAGCTGGAAATAGTGAGTAAGGCTGATTTCTTGCATTTACCAATCACATTAGACATGATTTCAAATTCAGTTTGCTGACTCGACTTTACGCGATAATTTGAATTCACGGCAGCATCTTTTAGACCGAATAAGAACCTTCGTCTATTACAGTGTAACCCGGATATAAGAGAGTTGTCGGGACCGGAGAAGAAGTCTCTTATATCCGGGTTTCTCTTATATCCGGATTTGGTCTATTTTGTTTAGGTAAGTATGGACTCTTATTTGGGACCAGAGAAAATCTCTCTTATATCCAGGTTTCTCTTATATCCGGGTCTCTTATATCCTGTTTACACTGTACTCAGATTTTAAAAGGACATTTTTATGAGGCCTATATCATTCTTGTTAGTGTTCCGGGGACTTCATTCAAATCTGATAATCTGGCCACTATTTTTTTCTCTTTTGCGTTTCATTTTCTGAGCATTTCTGTTAATTCACAAATATTGTAAACTTACATATCGTATTCACCCTACCAAAATTCAAAACAAAATGTTTTTCTTTTTTTATTAAATTTTTGCACTCTTTTGAAATTATAATTTTTAAATCAAAACTTATTTAGGTTGCCTCTCGACAACTCCAACCCTCAGAAAAAAAATTACCAAAAATCAGGAAATTCTTCACATTTACACTTGAGGTACTGACAAGGATTTTTTATAATTTAGAAAAAAATAAAAAATCTTTTTTTGATTTGTTTATCAGGATGATCGCAAATGTAGTCTCCACGAGTAGAAATAGCGCATCCAAGTCGCCCACATTTAGGGCTATCTCAAATGTCAAGTCAACTGGTTTGCTATGGAAGGACCTCTAAAATTGAAAGAATTTGATGTGATTTTTTATAAATAAAAATTTTTATTTGCGGGAGAATTGACAGAAATGTTTTCCCCTTTTTTTTTTTTTTTTAAATTTTTTTAAGAGAGTATATCCCTAATTATTATTTTTCTTTTTGTATTTTAAATCGGGTTATGAATTTTTCCTCGTATTATATTTTTTATAATCATGTTTTAAATAAGTTTAATCATCTTTTTATAAGTATCTCTTAATTTTTAAAATTAGTTTTTTTGTTTTTTTTTTTGCTTTATTTCTTTAAGGTCGACACAGTTATTTTTTTCATTGTCGTTGTTCATATTGTACTTGCCTTTCAACAAAGTTCTTTATACTTTCTCTAATTTCATGTTATCCTCTCTTCACTACCTTTTATTCTTACTTTTAGCTGCTCTTTTTAAACGTGTACTTCGTCATCGTCCACCTTCTGCGGTTTTTTATTCGCCTCTTCTTAATCAGATTTCTTACTCATCATCATCAACATCAGCAGCAGCAACAAGATCTAAGATCTTTTTATCATTCTTTCTTTTCTCCTTCTACTTTCGCTCTCACCTTCTTTCTTTTTTCTTCTTCTTCTTCATATTTCTTCTCCTACGCCTACTTCTTTTTCCTCTCATTACCCACCAGTCAACCATGTTATGTTGTATTTCTGCCTTCAACCCCAGCTCTCTTCTCGATGAAAGAAATCCGCCGAGTGAGGGTCGTAAAAATTCCCAAAATTCTACAAGTGCATTTGAAAAGCGGGTAAATAAGTGTTTCCTTGATCGCTTCACGAACCCAGTTTTACGACCGACCTCCTGCAATAAAATCCTAAAGACAAAAATACTCGTACCGAAACATAGCCTCCTTCACCGGACGGCCGACCGAGCGACCAGTCAGCCATTTTTTGGCGGGAGGAGCAAGAGGCCCATCTCTTATTATATATATATATATATATATATATATATATATATATATATATATATATATATAATACAAGTGTATGTATGTGCGTGTGTGTGTGTGTGTTTGATATGTTTGGATTTTGATACAAGAGTGGTTACACGTATGGATTTAAGAAAGCAATGGTTTGAATGTATAAACAAAGAAAAACAGCATTATGAAAAATTACAAGAGTGTTACTCTTTATGTTAAACAACGAATACAAAGTGAGATTCCTTGTCCATTTGCATATGTACAGAAAAATCGTATAATTTTAAGACTGAAGGAGAAAAAAGGAGTCAGACGCTATTCTTTGTGTAAGAAATGAAGGGACATTCAAAACAAACCGGTATTAATATGAATTATCCTCCATATTCGTATAAAAACCGTTTTAAATACTGAATTACCTCCCTTAGATTACTTTCCATAAGCTCGTATATTGAGTAACATAAATAAATAAAAATGATGCATTTCAACTTTTACGACTGATAAGAGAATACATTCTCTTATAAAAACTAACAAAATAAAAACTAACTAAATAAATTAAATAATATAGGGATAAGTTTTTGTATCAGAAAACAAAACATAGTGTCCTAAATGAAATTTTAATTATTCTAATTTGACAAATTCCTATTAAATATAGAATTTGAATAATATTACAATTCTTATTTATTTATTGTTTAAATGAGTGCATCAGAATGTGAAAATTGGGGAATCAATCTAAAAAGGACATTATCCAGTATTTGGTAAAGTAAAATCTTCTCAGAGACAAAAAATGGACATACTCTAGATATAAGAGAGAAAAGGAGTAATAGACAAGAAAGCCTCTAAAAAAGAGAGGGTGACACAATGTGTTTTAGGCATTTCTCTGAGAGATAAACAGGCGTGAATGGTAGTCCTCTAAAATATGTTTTATCCCTATCCGTGGAAGGGTAACCGGACAAAATTCTAGCGAACAAAACCTAACCTCTTATTCCAAAAGTGGACAATATCCACGGTTCATAATTAAAAGCTTCATATATAAAAAGAAACAAACTTAACATCGAAGATTCAAGGAATCTTTACTTCAAATTTTAATGTCAAAATGAGAGAATAATGATGATTATAACATTCAATATATACACTTGTATTGTGCAATAATGTTATTTCGCGAATAAATCTTTATTTAAGCGCTTAATTTGGCATGTTAATTCATATACAATCTTCGTGGTCTACGTTTGTAAGAAAACTTAAATAAACACTCTTCTTAAGGCTTTCTTCATATAAAATCAGGTCTTATGTGACACTAAGACACCCTAATTATGAAGTATATCGAACATGTGACCATAGCATTTAAAAGCGTTTTTATAGTTTGGATCGTTTTCCTATGAATGTTAGTTGCTAACAAATCGGACCCATAAATTTGTGAATTACCGAGAGAAATAGATCTTTCTTGTACATATATTAGCTATTAGTAATAGTCTCTCAATTTGTCTTTGAATCCGGTATTGAAATAAAATTAAAAAAATCCGGCGTTAAATACGGCTTCCATGTTAATATCCAGTGTAAATTAAAGAAAAAAGTCCAGTATTAATGATAGGTTAGTAAAAGAAAATACGATCTTATTAATTTATAGAGTTCTAACTATAACTTATTACTTTCAACATTCATTCAAATGTGAGTCAATTAAAAGCAATGGGCGCAGATGAGCAGAATGAGAGGCACGGTGCAAGATCAGATCCCCACCCTTCGTTCCTGTTTATTCTGTATTTCGTTTTCTGAGCGCCAACACGTAACGTAGATTATTACAACTGAGGTGACATCAAAATTCCCTGGATGCTCCTCATGGGCACAAGTTGAATGTGATCGCTTTGCGTCAAAGGAATTAACCTTCAACAGACAAACAAAAAAAAGAATAACCTCCATTAAGTTGTCTAAATATCTTACATAATTTATTTTTTCTCAAAACTTATATGACAAAGTCTAAGTCAATTTCATTAAGAAACACTAAAGAAAATCCCAACGAGGGTTTTTAGAAAAGTTTTTGTTTGAAGTTAAAGTGGATGTCCGTGTGGTGTGATGGAAATCTTCGAATAAGAAATCGGAGGAGTCGAGTTCGAATTCCAGTCGGGTTTGTTGCATTTACTTACACGCAAATACCCATGAGGAAAGTATGAATCTATGTCCTTCTACCAGATATGGGTTAATTAGTAGGAATTGCATATGGAATAAATTGTTAATGCAATATTCACTTGCAAAAAGGTATTCTTGTTATAATCCAAAATATTTTTCAACTTTAAATAACACACATAGGATTGATAATCCGTAAAAAAACAAAAAAAAAAAAAAATTCAGTTAATCAGACAGTCGAAGTTAAAAGTCCGAACGTTTGTATCTTTGTGAGGTTATCTGGAGAAGATGCGCCACACGTCATTCAGTAAAGACAGCCGACGTCTACAGGGGATCTGGATCTGTTTTTTATAGGTAGTGATATAACCACGGATGTTCGTCTAGCGGTATCTCATCTAATGGCGTCTAAGAAATGCCGAAATGGATATGTGACTTCAAAGAGTTAGACTATTTTTTTTTTGTAGATTTGAACTTGATGTATGGGAGAATGTTTCGTTACTAAAGAAAAATGACAAATTGGAAAAAATTCTGTGTTGCGCTTTTCATTCTATAAAAGGACAGAACTGAAATGATATTGCCATTGATGGAAATAAAATATATATAATATGGAGAGGTAGATATAAGTTTGTTGGGTATAATTATGCACCAAGGCGATACAACACCGATAATAAAAAACAAAACGTAAGAAAAGTGAATGAGATCGGCTAAGCTGTGCGCCTGAACATGTCGGACAACCGAAATTTTTAAATTAAAAAAATTAGAATTTAAAAAACTTAAAAATGTCAAATTTAGTGCTTGTACATCGTCAATCATTCACTTCAAACTGTGTGTATGTATATGTGTATATATTTATGCATATGTATATATGTGTAATTCTATGCGTGTATATGTATATGTGTTTATGTTTATGTATATGCATATATGTGTAAGTATATGCGTGTATGTGTATGCATATGCGTGTATGTTTGTGTATTTATATGTATGTGTAATTATATGCATGTATGTGTATGTATATATGTTTATGTGTAGGTATATGTATTGTATAATTATATGCGTGTATGTGTATGTATATGTGTGTATGTTTATGTATTTGTATATATATATAATTATATGCGTGTATGTGTATGTATGTGCGTGTATGTTTATGTATTTGTATGTATGTGTAATTATATGCTTGTATGTGTATGTATATGTGTTATGTATATGTATGTATGTGTAATAATATCTGTGTATGTGTATGCATATGTGTTATGTTTATGTATATGTATGTATGTATGTATGTATAATTATATGGGTGTATGTGTATGTGTGTGTATGTATGTGTGTGTATGTTTAGGTATATGTATGTATAATTATATGTGAGTATGTGTATGTATATGTGTGAATCTTTATGTATATGTATGTATGTGTAATTATATGTGTGTATGTGTATGCTTATGTGTGTATATTTATGTATATGTATGTATGTGTAATTATATGTGTGTATGTGTATGTATATGTGTGTATATTTATATGTACATGTGTATCTGTTTATATGTTCGTGTGTGCATTTATCTCTCTCTCTCTCTCTCTCTCTCTCTCTCTCTCTCTCTCTCTATGCGTCCATTAAAAAGCGATCGTATATCGAGAGATTTGTGACGTTTCATCTGTGGAAAGGAGTTGTAGATTGAATAATAATTCATCACCCGCAAGGCCGCATAAAATCTATTGAACTCTGCTGAGGCGAGAAAAGAAAGAATTGGGCAGGTAAAGCCTAAGTAAGAAAAATATCCAATATAAGTAATGCAATTAGCTTGCAGATTCTACTATCTTGGATGCTAAGTCTTAAGTAGATATCTATCTCTTTACAAGGGAGTGCTGAAAATTTCTTATTCTTGCTAAGAAACCCTTTTAAATAAAAATCCAGATTTTACGAAGACAGCCAACCTAAAACTATTCAGCATCCACTATTTTACGATCGTTCACATGCTGTGTCGTTTAATTTATTTTCTCATGTTTATTTCATTTTATAATCATCTCTTTTTGACTAGACGAATTACGCTCAATAAATTAATCACATTCAGTTAATTAATATAACTCTAATAAAATAGCTGTGTAGTTCTATGTTTTAGTTTTAAATAAGGTAAATATGACGTATTTATGTCTAGTTTTTAATACATCTCAAGTTTCTTTATTTATCGCAACGCTCGACTTGTTATTTCATTCTCTAAATACAATGTAAAGTGGAGCAGAATTAGCATAAATTATACAGAAAACTTAGTCTTTCATCCAATGCATGGTATAGATATTTTATGACTGCGAGAAAAGTTAAGGTGCCAAAACACAACTTTTCATGGATGGGTGACCTTATGTTTAGTTCTCTTCAACATCAGACTCCACCTATTCATCTTAATCATAATCCACCATATAGATATGCACATTTGCAGAAAATACTGTTCTGTAAACAGGTGAATTTAGGTAATGATGGCACAGGTAATAATCTAAAAATGGCATCGGTAAAAATGACACGAGTGGAAGAATAGGGGAAAAGTGCTCAAATGAATAAATAGGGAAAAATGGGTTTATAGAAATATAGGCATAGTGATTTTCCAAGCGTAGCTTCGATGTGGCACAAGGCCGAAAGTAAGAGGCAACCAGTGAGGATCGAACTCACTACTCAGTCGTAATTGTTCTAGCGAGACAAGCTTGCTAACCATTACACCACCTCGAGGTGCCCTTTTTTTCTAAGCCCGGCTTAGATGTGGCACAAAGCCGAAAGTATGGGGTACCCAGTGAGGATCGAACTCACTTGTAATTGATCTAGCAAAACAAGCGTTCTAACCATTACACCACGTCGAGGTGCCCTAGACTATTAGCATAAAAAGTCAGTTTTGAATGAAATGTTTGAAATATATCATATATAAACTTTTATTTATTTATTTATTAATATTACAAAAAAGTAGAATTACTTTCCCTCCATTTGTTCATATACATTTATACGTTTAAAATTTATGAAAAACAATTATAATAAAATCAAATATATTTAGACATGAGCACCCTGTTTAAACCTTTAAAAATAAAATTTAAAACTAGAGACTTATGTTGTGACCAATTCCACGTAACACTTGATCAAGGTGTTTCCTTCTTTCTGAGTAGTCTTTGCATAAATTCTTTAGTCATTGTTTTAGATCAACATATACTTTCTTTGAATTATTCCTTTATCATTGTGCCATTTTTACCATTTACTGTAAACATGTATATATGCTGACAGCATTATCTCCACTTCACACGTACAGCTAACTCTTATAATGTTTCTGGAGCCGACAATTAAGTCACCCTGTTCCGCATCTTCCATACATTGCTATCACAACATGTTTAAGTATATGATGTATTTTACTTTAAAACGTAATTAACAATTTTATGTACCGAGTAATTGTTGAGCTTTAATGTCCGTTTTTAAGATTATAGACATATTTCTGCGTAAGAATTTCTAATATCGAATACCATTTCAACTGGTGCGACATCTCCTGAGAACTATCTTTAAAGAAATGGAAATATTTGGCATTGTTTTTAGATGTTAACGCAGATAGAAGTAAAGTTCGTATAGTAACAGAGCTGAATTTTTCAAAGTTTACTCATCAATTTACAAAGCCTCACCGTTTAATTTTCTCCAAGTAAATTTCTTAAATTTTCTCCGAAACTAAATTCTTTCATTTATTCACAAATCACAAGAAACATGCCCATATTCTATAGTTAAATAGTATCACAGAAGACATGGATGCAAGGAAATTACATTTAGAACATATGTTATTTTTGTTAGACGACGCTTTCTTGTCAAGGAGTGCGCCATATTGTTATATATCTAAGAGGCCAATACGAGAACTTAATTACGTACAATGTTAATGATTGTTTTTACGCTTACAAAGCTCAACACAATTTAAACACTGGCTTTTATATATTTTTAAATTCTATTTATATGTTGAAACTAGGATCACGGGATTATCTTGTGAAAAGTAACAATAATTAATTTATATAAAATATTTCTCACAATTGTTTTTGACTCTAATTCTTCTGGTATTTTCGTCATGTAAACGTTATTCAAGTGCAATAAAATCGAATCCTTATTCAAAATCCAAACCATGCGTATCAAAACAAAATAAATCAAGATAAGATAGAAAAAAAAACACAGCAGAATATTAAATGTCGTTTGTTCACTATGAGAACTGAAACTCTCATTCATACAATAAATGAATTTAGCAAATTGTCCCAGAAGAAAAACAAAAACATTTAGGATTTGGTATATGACCCTTTCGGAATTGAACAAACAACTGGGATTTGAAAAGGCAAATATAATGGCACGTGAGTAAACCGGATGATATACTTCCCAAACGAAACACTAACAACTTATGTCACATTAAAATTAAAATTTATTACCCAGGCCAAGCTTGGATATTCACTTTTTTTTTATTTTAAACTAAGTTTTTTTTGTTAGAAAGCTGATCTCATTCAGCAAATAAAGAAAAGAAACTTTAAAAAGTGAAAATACGAAACAATATCAAGACATTGCTAGAGAGCTCCAAATGTTTTGGAATATAAAGGCAAAAATTTTGTCCATCATTATCGTCATGCTTTGGGGCTGCGCCAAAAGTCGTGAAAAGAAATCAAATAATCCAGAAGGCTTTCCTGAAATTGTGTAGAATATGTGCTGGAATACTGAACAGATTTTGAGATCAAGCAAATTTTACTTGTTACAATAATCCAGAAGACTGCATTCCTAAAATTTCTCTTCCATCAAATATCCTCATTTACGAACAAAAAGGATTAACACTAAACGTAAAGTGAAAATTTTTATGTCCATACAACCACCGCATTTAGTAACACTCTACCTGAAGTGGCTCTTGGGTTTTCTATCACGAAAATAAAACGAAATAGCTGTACAAAATTTCTTTAAAACAATGTAATAAATTATACATGTTATTTTTAATGTACCTAAGAATAAAATAACAATTAAAGCAGAAAATAATAAATGTTTAAATTTATCTTAAGATATAAAATCAAGAAGCGATTGTTTTTATTCGGCTTTCCATACTTAGAAGAGATTTCTATATTAATATTCACCAGGCTTATTCAAATTTTCTATTGCTTATAGTCTGTTTCTTCCACTGAAAGTTTATATTTTTTCACTTGGTTTTCTTTTAAATTTTCTTCTAACAATAAAATGAGATTATATATTATTTTGTTTATTACCGAACGATCTGGAAATCGTCTTCTTATCTGTATATTGCGTTTAGCAAAGAGTGGAGTGTTTCGATTTTTGGGGTTCATAATTCAGAGTTTTCCTTCTTTTATTCTGTCTCAAATTAATGATATCATTTTGAGGGAGAAATTATTCAACTTTGTTCTAAAATAATGCTTTTGACCTGAATGTAAAGTGTCTTCCTTTTTTTTTCGTACCGATATATATCCTATATATATATATATATATATATATATATATATATAACAATATATAGAGAGAGA
Source organism: Acanthosepion pharaonis (assembly GCA_903632075.3). Classification (NCBI taxonomy): domain Eukaryota; kingdom Metazoa; phylum Mollusca; class Cephalopoda; order Sepiida; family Sepiidae; genus Acanthosepion; species Acanthosepion pharaonis. The sequence continues at coordinate 2,880,313 of CAHIKZ030000380.1, read as the reverse complement.
AAAACTGCTGAGAGAGAGATTACTGGCTGGAACGCCTCGTTACCGCGATATAGACAGACAGAGACAGTGGGACCTAATGTTTTTAGGTCATATATATATATATATATATAGGGAGAGACACCAGAGCTGGGTGAAGAAACGTAGGGCTTCCGATAAGAGACCATTAGCTTTTAACCCCTTTCCACCCAAACGCTTCCATTGTACTCTAGTTGCCAGCCATAGACTTCAGACACATGTGTAGTGGACAAACTGGCGACTGAGCGGCAATTTGCATGTCTTATATCTATAGACATCAAAGGAAATTCGATAGCCGACCTGTGGCTCAAGATGATCATATCCGGCCCTTCGGCCGTCGGTCATCTAACGAGCTACCACGCACTAACGCCTTTTACAACTGACACTAAATAAAATTAGCCATATTTCTTTCCTTTTAAACTTATTTATGTATTTACTGACCAGATGGACACGAGAAAACTATACAGTTTAAGAAAATTATTTCCGCTCTGTTTATATTAATGTATATTCATAAAATTTTTACATTAATGAAATTAATATCCGTGCAATACCTAAACAGTTTTGTGATTCCATAGTATTTCATTATTATTACACGTACATTTGTGATTATGTTCGTCTTTCTATTGACATATAAAAAAGAAAGTTTTGTATGCTGTAAAAACGTGAAAAGTCTAAAAATAAAACGCTCAATGATCAAGTAAAAGAGAACAATCTAAGATCGAATAATTAAAAAAAAAACAAACAATGAATACAACAAACCTAGGCAAGTAAATTGTCGTCTTTCGACTATTCAGGATTCGAGTGCTAGAATTAATGATTGAACTGTTCACTTATGTAATAACAATAATAATAATAATAACAATAATATTGTTCTCAGTAATCGAAGTTTGAAGTATTAGAAGAGAAAAGTTTACGTACAAAAAGGTGTTTTGATCTTCTCACTTCGATAGTATATATAGCTTCCTCCCCGCCAAAAATAACCATGAGAAACATTTATTTCAATTCAGTTTAATCAAAATTTAAATCAGTTATTTTTTTTCAAAATAAAGTTTCGGGAAATTATATTGAATTTTTGAAATATATTATTTTACTAAAGAAACAGATTTGTAAATATGGACGATTTTATCGATATTAGTGATAATCACAAAAAATAGAGATTCCAGCCAATTTAAATTAATGTAAATATTAAATTTGATCTATTAATTTTGAATTAAAATTAAAGTAAAGATTCAAGAGAGACTTTATTTATGTTACCCAACACCATCACTTGAAAAGGCATCAGAAGTGTTGAAACAAAATGACTATTTTTGTAGTGATTTTATAATATTTTTGTGTTATAATTTTCGAATAAATGATTATATTTGCTCTACTCTATATTGAGCACTCTTTTAAGAATAGTATTTGTTGGTTATTGGAATTTATTCCGTATACACCAATCCTATACTATATATATATATATATATATATATATATATATATATATATATATATATATATATATATAAGAAGACATACCGTCCGATTGAGTGATGTTAAAAATATTAAACAGGTTTGTTTCCTGTCGAGAGGTATATTTTCTTTATGAGACATTTAATCACAAAGCCGATTTCCCTTTAATATTTACTCTGTAAAAATCAAGGATCTTTAGCCAAATACTGATTAAATATAATATTTATACCTATAAGAAATAATGTTACATAAATAAATACATTGCCATCATTATAGATACACATATATAAAAATGCACATATTCAGTTAAAAATTTTAAAAAAATTCTTGATATTGCGTAATAGATTAGCCGAATATATATACGCTCAGATATAGAGAACATTTGGACAGTTTACGCCCAGAAGAGAAAAGACGTGTAGGAATGCAAAAGAAATGGATAAAATCCTTAATTGGTGTACGTTGTCAGTCGTATCTAATGAAAGACACAAACCCACGGAAAAACAGACACACAGTCACGCACATATATAAACGTGTGTGTGAAAATGTATATATATATATATATATATATATGTGTGTGTGTGTGTGTGTGTGTGTGTGTATTATTATTATTTATATATGTGTGTATTATTATTATTTATATATGTGTGTATTATTATTTATATATTATATGCATGGTACTTATTAGAAAACGTTCAATAACAGAGATAGAGCTATCATATTTGGTTGGACTGATGTGAATTTGACTATGTTTCACGCTCTTGGGATCGTCAGATAAAATTCTGACGATCATAAAAGTGAATCCTAGGGTGATAAACTCGCATCAATCCAGCCAAATATATATATACATATATATATATATATATATATATATATATATATATATATATATATATATATATATGAAGAAAAATATATATGGAAAAAAAAAAAAAATCCTTATATACAATTTATACTGTTTTAATGTTAAATTTAATGTTTAAATTGTATATAAGGATTTTGTTTGTTTAAATTGTATATAAAGATTTTTGTTTGTTTTTTCCGTATATATTTTTCTTCATACTGTCGGATCTATATCCATATATTTGCTTACATATATATATATATATATATATATATATATATATATATATATATATATATATATATATTAAGGCATAAAAAGCAAGAAATTTTATATTGTAGGCCATGATAGATTTAAAACAAAACACAATCAGTCGACCGGTTTCGTCCCTCTCATCAGAACTGTTAACGAAACTAAAATTATGAGGAAAAAAAAAAGTCTGTCATGGATGACATGAATGAGTGGACAGGGAGAAAAAAAAATATTATAAAAATTATACCAACAAAGATGCTAGAAGCGCAGCACAGCAAGTCCAAGCAAACAATCTCTTTGTTTACAAAGAGCAGGTTGCCTGGACCTGATGTAAAGCGTCTCTAACACTTTAAGATAGAATTATGAGTGCGAACTGGCCAAAACGAAAAACCAATTCACACTGAAATCCATCGCACAAGTGGGATTCTTTATAAAGTGATCCGCAATCGAAGACCCATACGTGTTACGAATGGTATCGCCCAAAGATTTTTTTTTTATTCAGTATTGTAGCAGGTATGTGTTGTTTAATTCTAACATCAACCGCTGTGTCGTTCTACCTATGTAGTCGCATCCACAACTACATGTTAAATGGTAAATAACAGAATTAATATGGTGGGGGTGTAGAACATCTTTACACATAGATGAATGTACGTTGTTCAATCGGTTATTCGAGATAAGACTGCCAGGTTCAACAAAATCAAACCTGCTTCAGTGGGTAAATGTCCGGTCTATCTTCGTTTACCGAGGTTGGGTAGGATTAGTGAATCCTTCGCTAAGCGTATTTCATGTAGTTTACGTGAGTGTTATTCTGCAGCGAACATTCGTGTTGTCTTTCAAATTAAGTCCGTACTTTCACCTTAATAAAATAGTGCTTTGTTACATCAATAATATATATATATATATATATATATATATATATATATATATATATATATATATATATATATATATGTGTGTGTGTGTGTGTGTGTGTGTGTGTGTGTGTGTGTGTGTATTTACGTGTGTGTATTATTTTGCTTGTGATATTACCATGACAAAAAAGAAAACACTTACAATACACCCCAAGCAATTTAATTGTCTACTTCCATTTTATTTTTAAGATCATAGCCTAAAGATAATGCGTAAAAGAAACCGAAATAATTTTTACATATTGAAAATAGGTAATTAGATTTGTCTAAAGTATTAGCACGGTCACTAATCGCCAATTTTCGCATTGATCCTTCAAAAAACAAAAAAAAAACAAAGTTAAACTCTCATAAAATCCAAGTTTTGTACGAGAGATTTGTTTAAAAATAAATTAGAAAATTTAAGTATTAATTAAACTGATTTTGTAGAATGTTTTACTTATTTTTTCTTAAGTCGAAAATAACGTTTATTTACACAGGTTAGCCCTTGAGATATAATCAAGATTATAGTTCAACAAAAGCACTTTTCTACTGTCATCGGCACTTATAACTATTGCTCGTTAATTTAAATTAAGTACAGCGGACCAAAACTACTAAATTCTAGAAAATTATATTAACTATGTTTAAAAATAAATGGCCTTTAAACATATTTACATGTTTAAATATCAACGATTTTAGGCTTTTACGAACTTCCATAAAAAGAATCATCTGACAGTTCTGAAAATGAAGAAAATAAATCAAATAATTTAAAAATATTTTCACGCTCGAAAATGGTAGTAAACTTTAATTTTTTTTTTCTGTTATTCAGGCACATCTCTATTTAATAAAGTGATTCCTTGCTGGATGACTCACAATCCTACTGAAAAATATATAACGTATGTTTGTTCCTGTCAAATCTGAAAGGAAATATACTATGTAATGACAAAAACTAAAAAAATATATATTTTTTTTTTGTTTAATTGAATTATTTTTAATCCGGATTGTAACGAATTTTCTGTGTGTTAACGGTTGATATTACATATTTTTTTGCTTCTTTTTGTTTTAGCTTTTTACTAAAATCAAATCTTCAGGGATGTTACTTTATATAACTATCGCAAAAACATCGCAAATTTATGTGTTGCAGATATATCGAAATAGAAGGGGGAGAAAATATTTAAAAAAATTCAACAGTTTTTTTTAAAAATAATCCAATATAAAAATATTAATTAAGGAATAAGTACGTAACGTTTTATTTAGTTCGGATAAGTATATGATTTTTGGTAAATTTTGAACATACATGTGTGTGTGTGTGTGTGTGTGTGTGTGTGTGTGTGTGTGTGTGTGTGGATAAGCGCCTCCTGATCCCGCAATTGTCTTAACGGCTCCAATACAGTTATGCTCATATAGACGTCTCTTACTCCAAATCCATATCACGCTCAATTCATAAGTCATTAATCCACGTATAAGTTTTTTCAGATTATAACTTATAGTCATATGATATGACATATTTCCAAGTTATGGGATACTATTTCGAGTCTTGTTCCAGTTTTTTTTTTCCCCCGTTTCCTTTGCTCAAGCAATTTGAAATTTCAACCGAAGAATATATATTCCAAAAAATGTATCTTCTAAAATCTTTGCGATCAAAAACAACTAAATCAATAAATTATTCAAATATTATGAATAAGAGTTAAAATATAATTATATGTTTATAGCATTTGTTACTTGTGAAACGTCTGATTTTACTAAGCTTTAAAAAGGTGTATATGGATATCATGGGCATGACGATAAACTACAACCGGCAGCAAGTCAATGAATCGGGTGATTGGTTGTTTTAAGGAGTGTAGGACCACTTCTTAATTGCTGTACGTTTAGTAACTCCTAGCAGGATTCTCACAATACAGACTAACTGCACTTAAATACACCATAAAAGAATAATGAATAAAGTCAGATACCGAAATACAATACTTTACATGTAAAGCAGCAGATTATATGTAGAGAACAATGAAAATAATTGGTTTTCTATAGCAGAAGCACTACAGTATTTCCCCACTGGTGTGTATTGTCACGTCTTCAACAATATTTTCTCCGATAGTGCAATGTTGTCACCTGAATGATGGATTAAAACAACAAACTCTATAACTTTACTATATGACAAACTGAATTGTTGGAAGGAGACCACGAAGAAAATTAAACTCAGAGCATGTAAACACGTTTATTTCTACAAGAGATTTTACTGTCAGTAGATATTATACGTCATTAAAAAAATAGCACAACGTAAACATTTACAAGAATTACCTTCATTTATAACCTCACAAAAAAAGCCGATTCCTACAGAATTGGACAAACTAACAGATGAAAACTGTTTTTATTGAATAGAAATTCCATAACCTTCAGTGCAAAACAAGATAAAATACTAACAAATTCAAGAAATATCGTAAAAATACTCAGCATCCCCCAAAAAGAAACCACCCAGAACATATTGTAAAAACAAATACCTGAAATATACAGAGACCATCTTTTATGCTGCTATGACGGAACATTTTAAAATTGTTGCAGGTCGTCCAAGAGGCAAATGTAACCATCAGTTCCCGACCAACACCCTATGCTTCCAATCATGTGGAACACAAATTGAGCAGACACTATGAGCTTCAGCGGACATATTACTTCTGGATTTTTTTTTATTGACACTTGTTCTAGTAATGGTAGTAGCATCTTTCATTCATAGTCTTGTAGGCACTGTGTCCCTTCAGGTCATGGCTTTTTGTAAATTTTGTCTTTTTGCCATCACTCCTAATCCTTGTTCTTCCAGCCATCTACTCACGTTCGTTAGTTAAGCTATTCGCTGCTTTCTGCTATCCCTCTTGTCTTTAATATATCTTGTGAGTGTCAAATTTTCTAAGGCCTTCCTGAAGTTCCCCAGGAATTTCAACTGTCTCTTTGTGATTCTGCTCTTTTCTTTCCCTAAACCTTTGACGTTGATCACATGATCAGGTCATTCTACACTCAACATCATCCGACAAAACCAAATTTACTTTCAGATCTCTTTTTTAAATTGTCGCTTATTCACTTCCATGTTGGAGGACTGATATTATATAACACTTCAGTATTCTTCTGCTTCTTAATAATTTGCTCCTCAAGGTACCATTCACTATTCCAATACGCCTTCAGATTTCGATGCCGTCTTTCCCGCACACTTCCTAGCTATTTAATTTTTTGTTATTGATTGTTTATGGACTCCCTAATCTGAATTACTTCTTTCCAGCTCTTCATTTTACTGATAACCATACATTTTGTTTTCTTTCACTTAACGTTTAGACCTTTCTTTTCGCTTTCCATCACTATATTTTGTAGAAGTGTTTGTAGTTTCTTTCTGTATCTGTTATCAACACTGTGTCATCGGCATATCATATGCTGTTAAGATTGTGGCAGCCAATAAGAAATCTTGCTAATACGTCTAATACTCTCAATATCATCTCACTGTAAAAGTTGAGGGGAGAAGACACATTCTTGTCTTACGCCCATTTATATTTTAACATTTACTGAATTTATTTTTCATCCATGTGTAGGCGGTCTGCTCCCTGTGTTAGTTCAGTATTATTCTAATATATTTCCCAAATGTGTCAAGTTTTCATTGCATTTCAAACTGTTCTTTTTCTCTTAACCTATGAAACGCTTTTGCATAATTCATAAAATATAGTTACATTGGGTGTAACAGCAAAATTCTCTAAATCGTGTAACAGCGTGATTGCCCATCTCACAAAATGTTTAATATATTAAAAAAAAACACTAAAATAATTGAGTTTCTTTTTCCAGGTTTTCAGATATGACGTTTAGCCATCTTGATAACATTTGTCGTAAGAACACTGAAAAAGCCTTTGAGTTATTCAGCTAGAAAGTGAACAGTTTAAAATCGTTTTGTATCAGACCCACTGTTTTCCCAAATGAGCGATGGTGAGAGGAAAATGATCATTCAGGCCTTCAGTAATAGTACCAACGTTCATATTGTGGCTTCCATCTTCAAAGTCTATTCAAAAACCATAAAGAGAACGACGAAAAAGTTTAAAAAAGAGGGAACAGTACAGAGGAAAACTAGATCAGAATGTCACAAAAGGAAGAGTGATCATCATTATATATAAAGAAATCAATTAGAAAAGATCCAACTCAATTCATAAGACGTTTGGCACATGAGAGAGGGGACTTTCAGTTATGACAGCCAAAAGAACAGTGAAAAAAACCTGAAAATGAAATCGTACATTAAACTTGTGAGCCATCTTGTTACTTCAGGATAGAAAGTTAGAAGGTTAGTTAGGGTAAAGATCATCTTGAATAAGTTGGAAAGTGATCCTAGATATATATATATATATATATATATATATATATATATATATATATATATATATATATATGAACTTTATTTCAATTGTTGATGCCTTTCCGATTCGATTAATTTATGTCATTTTCCTTTATGATCGATTTCATCACGATTCTTCTGTTAAACTTAATGAGTAATTGTACATACTTTTTGCTTAAAGTAAAGTCCAATAGTGTTATAAAAAACTCGGAGAATTCCAGTAAGATATCTTTAATCATTTTCTAAGATACAGCGGCTCAGATCTTAATCTAACAATTTGACAATTTTGCTGTTACACCGGGTACATACTTTTGTACTTTATTGCTCTTTCTGTTATCAATTTTAACTTAAATATCGCATTCATTGTTCCAGTATCTGTAGCGAATCCGCACTGTCCATGTCTTTTTTCCGGTCGAATTCTGAACGCGCACTATTCATCAGAATTCGAATGATATTTTTTTTATATGACTCATTAGGCTGATTGTCCGATTGAGTTCACATTCAATTATACCTGGTTTCTTAGGCAACGCTAGGAAAGCTATCTACTTAGCATAAATCTTCCGCTATATCAAGACTATCATATATTTTATTTATTATGTTTTGTAGTTTTGTAAATGACAGAATCATCTGCCAGCATCTCTATTACAATTTCATCTTACCCGGCTGATTAGTTCCTGTATAATTTGGCCAGCGCTTATTTCACTTCAGACATTAATATTTCTGTTCTTTCAATGTTTTTACACATTTGGGGCTTTTCCTTTTTTCATCGGGAAACTGGCTTTTCCTTTTTCGTCGTGGAAGAGATCTCTTACTAATGTATTCGCTTCATTATTGAAGTAAATCACTTCATTAACGAATAGAAATTTTTGGGATCCAACTCCTATATCAATCTCATTCATAAATGATGAGAAAATACGAGGTCAGAGAACATACAAATCTAGAGATTAAAATTTATTGACCAAGTATATATTTCTAATGGATTTCCCCGATTACTGATGTTCATAATCCGTTGTCAGGTATCATTTTGAACACTTTTGACGTAGACCGTAAAATGAAAAGTATATAAGGCAATATTACAGAAAGGAAGATTAATTTAAATCTATGTCCATCTTCGATGAATCTAACTAATGGCAACACTACTATTTACATTATTCGGACTATTGTCCTCATCCTTGTTGCCATATTTATCACAATGTTTCGGCCGTTGTACGCTCTGGCCTTCTTCAGTTGTTTGGAATGTCGAACTGAACCCTTTATTTCGCACGATTGAGTAGACTGTTCTACTTCCACGTGCCATGTCTAATGGATGTCACTTAGCAGATATCTCCTGTTAATTCACCTCCACGTTCTCCACTGCCTTAACCAGGTATTGAACTCACACTCTTTGTCCTGTCAATTTTCCAACCACCTGAAGAAGGCCGGAGTGTACAGCGACCGAAACGCTGTGATAAATATGGCAAAAAAGATGAGGACGATAGTCCGAATAATGTAAATAGGGTACATAATACCTCATCTCAGAAATATAGACAGGCAACACAACACTTACTTTATGTGAGATGAATTAATGTGAAAACCCTATTCCATTTTCCATACTATAAGTAGGGCCGGCGCGTACTACCCCTGAAACCTCCGCGAAATTTTCATTCACACAGCTGACTCCCGAGAGAATGCTTCTTCGCTCACTACAAACTTAATCTATTCAAGTCTTGGTTCAACGGTTGCCTATAGTAACTATCCCCATAACCTGCACTTAATTCTCTCTTCCTTCTCCGACGTACATACAAAACATCATTTGGTTATCGACATTGAGTGGCTCTTGGGTGAAGATTTAATGAAAAATTATTATATTTTATAAGAACTTAAGAGAAAAAATATTGTGGAATTTATCACAGATAGAGACAGAAAAGCTATGCTCCCTTTTTTCGAACTTCATATTTGAGACAGTTATGCCCTTCTCATTATGAACGAAAATTGTCTGCCATCTCATCTGTTGTAGAGTAGCTAACACTCCTTCAGCACTCTACCAGATGGCCTGGCTCATAGCCTTAAATAGTCTACGATTAAGGACTTCTACAGTTGATTAATAAGTTGATACTAAGCTGGTTAATATTCGGACTGATCTTACTTCGTTTGACTATACAGCATTTGACCCTCCTCTATTCCTTGTTAGTTGTCTTGTTAATTTGTTTGTAACTTATTATTATGGGGACCTACCTTTATGGGCAAAATAGACTCGTCTTATGAATATATTATGCCTCGAGGACTGTAGACAGTGGACGAGTTGACTACTGTACTTAGCCGTCAGCCGGACGTGCAACACTTCTGTATTCGTTCTTTTTGTTAATAATACGTTTCCACTGAATTGCTGAGTTCGAGTTTTCTTTCGGACCTTTTCCGGGTCCACAACACTTATTGTTCGGCGTTTTTTGTATGTGTCCGTTAACACCGAATACTTGTGCTGAATAAATATATTAAGCATTTATTCTTCTTTTTGTATAATTCATCTCGACGATACAACATTATCTAAAAATCTGATTGTAATTACTCATGCTGCATTGGTTACCATATATTTCTATATTACGACATATCTGATCAGTATCCTATAGAAAATGATTCCTCCTTTCAGAGAATATCAACAGCTCTCCACAACTTCCGGATTTCTGTGGCTATAATATTATTTTATATTATACAAATATATTATTATTATTATTATTATTATTATTATCCATTACCATGTATATTTACCCTTATTCTGCCATCCATTCAAACAAAATTAAATCGAATACTACTGTTTCCTCGCTCTTTCTTTTGTTTTAAATACGTCCTTTTTCCGTTAAAATCTCGAGGCCCTGTGACCTTGTAATGAATCCCAGATATACCCATTGTTTCTTTCTGTGCAATTCCAATGAACAATAACCTAGTGAATTAAACTGTTGCTTCGTGAATTTGATGAAATAGTAATTGTAAGTTCAATTTCTGTTCCGGAGACTACCTACTTGGATTCTGTGGAAACAGGGCGAACAATAACTGATCAGTAATAAAAATACGGACCAGATGCTATAACATTAGATATAGGCAATTAAAGAAAAACAATCTACCCTTGTAAATTAAATAAAAAGTTCAGTTCGGAATTCCTGTAGTTTAACCAGGTTAACATGCCGGCGTCAGGTATTGTCACAACGTCTGAAAATTTATGCCAACAACAACAAAAACAATAGAACAATCGCATGCAAATAGTGTAAATTTATATCCTTATAAGTATTAACAGGATTTGTGTATAATTAGCTAATCGATTGATTAAAACTAACTAGTCATATACAAAATCCGTGTTAGCGGTATTACCTTTCATCGGCGTTTAGTACAACGTCAATTGTTCTAGAAGTTTGATGTTCAAATTATCAACTGCTACATTCTTTGGACCTAAAATGGCACGGGTTTTCAGTCAACTGTTGTCTGTATTCTGATTCTTCAACATGATGAAAAATAGTTGACTCCTATGAATGGTCCCAGTGGGCATCGTCCTCCCTTAGTCCATGTTTGACATAGCCTTCTCTGTAGGTCGTACATACTTTTGCATTATATCTTCGCAGGTTTGCGAATAATGTAAGACCTCTGAAAGTGTGCAGCAGTATGCAGAGAAAGAAGCACTCCTTCTGATAGGGGTGCACAGTGTACACTCGTCCGTTGATCCCGCTTCTGAAGCATTTGTCTTAGCCATCAACTTGTGCTCCTTGCTTACGCCTGTTCCACCTATTTTTGTTCAGCTGTAGTAGACGGGAACCTCAACATACATCAAGTTTCGGGCAAACAGTTCACTGTGTCATAATTTGAAGAAAGCTGTCAAAGTGGTTTCTCGTGGATTCTCAACTATATTTTGAGCAGTATCTTTTGTGAAATATAAACAGTGGTCATTTTCAAGATGAACAGCTAGATTCTCCACTGTTGGATGCCGCTGGTCGATTTAGAAGGTGCACCACATTGCGCCGTTAGAGTAAATTATATCTCCCCAACTGATATTGCATAATTTCATTTGCCTTCCTGCCCTTCTGTTCAACTCCAAAAAACCCGCTTTATTGATGTATTTACATACATACTTTATGCTCGTTATAGAGTTACATGACTCAATATTCAAATGAGCCTCGAATCTTTTAGACAGCAGTCGGTTGTTGGGCACGATCCGCCTGTTACCAATTTCCATCTCTTGACCATTTACTTTGAGCTTAATGGTTTTTAAAAGATCTTCTGGTTTTCGGCGCCTGTAGAGTAGGTTACCGTCATGTTCCGTCCGGCTCTCCTGAAGAAACTTCCTGTGGAACCTTTTGATGCACATATTATCCTCCATGCATGGTGACCGAGGGGTGAGAACACCTCAGGAAACTTGAATCATCTGTGTCTTGATGATGTTTACAATATCTTGTCTTGCTCTGGCTTAGGCAATTCTGCACAAAGTATCTCATCGATGTTCTCTTGTCTAATCCTCCCCTTGTAACGAAAAATATCCGAGAATGCGGGAGGTCTTGTTTTTGCAATTCAATTCCAGGCATTAAGATCACCAACAATTTTTACAAGAATTATTTTCTTTTTAAAAATTAATTGTACAATTTTACATTAAAGTATATTTTTAAACCAAGTTTCAAATTATTTTTTCGGAAATGATGTTATTAAATATATCTATTTTTACAGAACATAAATTTGAATGTTTATTACAATATGTAAACCACGAGTATTTAAAAAAAAAGAATTTTACATTGTTTATGGATCTGCTTAAAAACGTTTGTATGAACTTTGTAAGTTGATTTGTATGGGTTTTGTTTGGGGTCATGCTAAGTTTCCAATAGAAATGTCTGCGTAGATAGGCAAAACATTTTCTAAAACAACTACTGTGATATATTCGAAATATTTCATCGTTAAGGATCCTCGCTTTCCCTTCAGCCCCAATTTCTGAGAAGAAACCTTAGAGAAGTGTAATTATATTTATTTTAATGATATCGCGTCAATTTTTATTTTTACAATATAAACACACCACAGTGATCGCATTCAAAGAAAGATTATGCTGAATTAATATTAAATAAAGATTTTATTCAGAAACAAACATGCGATTCGTTCAGACGTGGTCCATAAATTTTAAAAATCGAAGAAAGTTCCATATCTGTCTGGAATTTTAAGCTTTGTAAGAGTTATTATTTCGTAACAAGTGTATTTTAATTCCTAAAAAGTTTGCAAAACCAGTTATCTTCCTTGCTTAAACACAGTGATAAATATGTAAATAACATTTCGCGCAAGACTCGGGGGCAAGTGAGATCTAGGGGCGCTGCCGGTCCCATTATAGATAATTATAATACAACGATTAGCCTAGTAACAAAGTGGATGTTACTTTAATATATATGCAACTTGATACAGACAAACAGAAAAATATTGCCATATATATATATATATATATATATATATATATATATATATATATATATATATATGAAATTTTATAGTATAAGGTGTATATATGTATGGGATAAAGTGTTCACTATCAGAGAGAGAGAGAGAGAGCTATGTAAATATAAATATAAAAGTGAACATTGAAGTCAACACAGAGGCGAAGAGCTGTTTCCTGCTAGACGTCGTCAGGCTGTTTCATACTAGAAGGCAATCGTCAGGTTTGACTATTGATTCTAGAATGAAACAGCCTGTCGCCTCTGAGTGTTGACTTCAATTTCATATATATATATATATATATATATATATATATATATATATATATATATATATATATAAACATTATAAACATAAACATTAAAGAACTCATGACCTATTGATGAAACACATACAATCATCTATACAAAAAATTACACAGGCAGACAAACTGAAAGAAATGAACATAAAAAAAACTCTTGTGGTTACTGCCCTATGGGTAAGGGAAATTGGATGAGTTCCATCATGGAATATGTGAACGATCAGTGCTATATCAAGTCTAATTCGTCTTCCCTTCCAGCCCGAAGCCCGATGGTACTGTTGGTACGACTTTTGCCTCATATCGTAACTGTCCGGGTTTCAATTCTCTGTTTTGCATGCGCACTGCTGATGAGTCCTAAATGTCGGACCAGTGTTCTCTGCATTCTGATGAGGTTTCTTCTATGAATTATTTAATTATGATTATCTCAAATTTATGTGTGTAGGGACCTCCAGAGAAAAACGGTAACTAAGGATAAAAATGCATTTTTAAAAATGAAAAATATTCCTTGAAACTTTTATTTTAGTTTTAGTTTCCACCTAATAGTGTAAATGTACTATTTGCAATAAGCAAAATAATTTTCTGTATTTCAAACGTAATTTAAATTGATTGGAATAAATATGTATTTATTAGTAGAAACGTTAAAATCGTCTATATGGACAAATCTGCCAACAGACCGGAATTCACTTTATTAAAAAATCTTTCAAAAATAAAAATTATTTTTCTTTATTTGAGAAAGATTAGCTAATTTATAGTGTAAACAAATATATACTGACCTGAAAAAATGTTATTTACTTTTAGTTTAAAATCTCGCAGAAAAGCATTTTTAAACACGGAGATGGATGTTTTATCAGGTGTTAACTTATTTGACAGACTTATGTTTGGAATTTTTGCTCTGGGAATATAACTATAACATTTACTTGACGAAGATACATTGAATGCCTTATCTATAGATATTTTAACTACCTTGTATTCTTAAAAAATTTAAGAAAATATTACAAGCAGTCTAATATTTTATTGAATTTTAGGTACTTTCGCTTTCCAATCTAATATACGAAGAAAATTGCTTAGGAGATATTAGAAAATTACCAATACATTTTAGATTTATTTTAGTTACTGCCGTTTTTTACTGATAATGTCGTGTTTGGACATCCGTATTTACAAAAATCAACACATTTATCCCCACATGGTACAAATTCAAAATTCCTTTGAAAATATTTGTTTCGATGAATTGTAATAAGCTTTGTCGTTAGTAAATACAGTCTTAATTTGAAAATAATATCACTTCAAGCTACAAATTAATTACATAAAATAATATGTAATAATAATATGTAATAATATCAACATAATAATAACACTTCACGCTACAAATTAATACACACTATTAAAAGATTTTAAAGTTTACACATTATTCTAATTAAAAGTTTTAAAAATGAAACAATTTTTGTAAAATTTTAATATTGATCGATTTCTTTTAATTTTTGGCTTTAGTCCAGACACCTGTATCTGGAACTTCATACCAAGAATATGTCTACGACAGTGTTAATGGAATCTTTCAAGCTGTTTTATATGTGAGTGATACAAGGTCCAGGATTCAAAGGCATAGAGTAAGGTTGACAACACACGTGCTTCATACACAGACACTTTAGTTGACAAAGTTATATAACCATCCACCCAGACTCTATCTTCTAGCTAATCATAGGCCCCAGATGACTTGCTTATTCACAGTTTGATTTCCGCATCAAGGGCGCCATCATTTGATAATTTACTACCAAGGTAGACAAACCCATTGACGACTTCAAGACATTTCCTATAGACAGAGATGTCAGGTTCCATATAAAGCTCGCTAGAAGCGGGAGTGTACAGGATCTTGGTTTTCTTAATGCTAATTATCAGTCCAAAGCAGGAACAAGCAGAAAGTGTGCAAATATGTCGGCATATAGAAGCTCCCTAACAAATCCGTCACTAACACGAGTTAATATTCTCATATATTTTATATATATATATATATATATATATATATATATATATATATGAAGAAAAATACAGAAAAAACAAACAAAAATCTTAATATGCAATTATGCTGTATTAATGTTAGTATAAAGTCGACGTCGGACGTTTCGGTCTATTTAAGACCATCTTCATGGACATTTTCATTTAAACATAATTAACATTAGAACATATAAAAATTTAACACAAAAGACGACGTCGACTTTATATTAACATTAATACAGCATAATTGCATATTAAGATTTTTGTTTGTTTTTTCTGTATTTTTCTTCATACTGTCGGATCTATATCCATATATTTGCTTATATATATATATATATATATATATATATATATATATATATATATATATATATATATATATACAAACTTACATAATAACATAACATACATACATAAAGATTAAATCCAAATCTACATCAATCACACACATATTCTTCTCTAGATTAAACGCATATATATATATATATATATATATATATATATATATATATATATATATATATATATATAGATATAGATATATATATATATATATATATGTATGTATGTATGTATGTATGTGTATTATATATATATATATATATATATATATATATATATATATATATATATATATATATCTATCTATCTATCTATCTATCTATCTATCTATCTATCTATCTATCTATCCATATATATATATATGGTGGACTCTCCCGTCATATGAGGGTAAAGCAGCTCATTTCCTAAAAAACCGACAAGCAAACACCAGCATATTAATCGATTGTAGTGGTAAAGGGTTTGTGCAGAACCAAGCACATATTTTGAAGTGCCGAATACAGAGATATGCTGCACTACGTGCAACAATGTCCCCAAACGACCTACGTAGGTTTTGAATTCAGAGTTGTCTTTCTCCTATACCAGTTGCCATCCAAGGCTATAGAACCCAGTCCCTCTTGCTGTTTACCCATAGCTGGAGGAAGAAAAAGAGGATTAATACCTTTCCCAAGGTATTATGGATATTGCTTTTCTTTGATGTGGTTGCATAGAATTTCGTGGTGTCTGCAGCATATATCATGAATTCCCAAAGGGTCGAGGGCCTATTAATCAAGTATTCCCCAAGCCATTTTCGTATTTAGCAAACTCTATTGATCAAATGTTACCACATAGAAACATATGAAACATAAAGCTGTGCAAATGGCCTGCTACAATTTCTTGGTATGGTACACTCGTCAGGAGAGACACCAGTTTAAATGATGGTTCTTACAGACTAAAAGGAAACAAATCATTTTACAGAGATAACACTAGCTTTCATAATAACGTATTAAAGTTCTGAATCTATACTTTTTATTTTTTCTGATGAAAAGACGAATGACTCTGTTTACCTGCAAGAGTTGGAAACATGATCCTTCTGAAGGAACGTTGCGATGCCAGACTTCCACGGTCCAATATTGATATTATATCGCCAAAATGTGATGCAGGTATCTTGGTATTTATAAGCCTATTCTTGTTAGATGACAGCTACAAGGCACAATGAAATGCAGGGTGCTTTGATTGGTGGATAAAGATGAAAAAAATTAATGCAATGTTCCTTTTCATTAAGTGTCATTCTTTCGTCACTTGTGAACAGTTCCGTTGCAAGTGTCTCGTTGCATTCCGAATCTATGATATCCCCCCCCACGACTTTATGATACTCTTCCCCCTCTCTACTACATCTCAATTTTCATAAGGTAGTATTTATATCAAATAAAAATTTTATTGTTATAGCGTATCATTATCCAACTTAGGTGAACAATTCAACCAGAAAAAAAAACTGAAAATAAATACAATATATTCAAATATAAATTAGAGACACGTCATGAGAGATCATTCCATCTTAAATAAATCAACAGAGTTCTGAATCAGGTTTAACAATTTGAGAATTTTAACACATTTAACATTACAGATAAAAAAAAATATAGTGAATTTTATATAGTGTTTTTCAAGACAAAACAAATTTACGGATTTGGACGAAGAAGAAACAACGCCAGAATGACGTCGAAATCTTGAAAGAAAAATTACCCTTAAATAGTGCGGTGGGCCTAATCTAATTTGTAACGTGTATAAGTGTAGGCAGAAAAAAGCAAATTTTGATAAGTTAGCTAGGGTAGCTCCTAAATGTTAATAAGATAGCTAACACTTATCCTGGCTCCCAATCACACTTGCCCCTCGGGTTGGGAGGTTTCAAAGGAGTTACTACATAACGGTCTCGCTTGTGAACATTGTTACTTATTATATGTCTGCTCAATTTTCATACAGATCTCATACATGTTTGTCTGAATTTAACCGAGAGCAAATACAACCTCGAAGATAAAGAACCTCACATTTCCAACTCAAACAAAAATTCCGAGTTGTTAAATCCAATTCGCTTTCTACATCTGCTACAATAGGCTACCCTGCCTGTACTACCTTTCTATGAATAATATATACCACATCTGACTATATCCTTTTCGAGAATTTCCAATTATATATCTATACATTATGAAATCGATTAAGTCCGACAATTATTTAATATATATATTTTAAACGTTATTTTTTAAAGATAAATTTTATTTAAGTAAATTCTCTGTTTTTAATTAAACCGTATTAATTACATTTATCGGCCCGAATGTTCGAGATATTTCGTAGAAAATAGGTGCTGATCCGACAAGAATCAAACCTATACCTAAAATTCACTAAAACTTTAGATTACGTAGAATAAGTTTCTAAATTTTTAAGATTACTGGGTACTTAAATCTATATAAAATCGGGCTCATTCATCTACCAACAGTTACAAATGTCACCCGTAGAAAAAATTAGATGAACATCCTGCTGTCAATAAAGCTGTCAATAACTAAAATAAATCAAATTAATTAAACTTTAAAACAGCTAATCTTACACAAATAAATTTTTGAGAAAAGCATATTTTATTTTTGAAAGATTTTTTTAATAAAGCAAATTAAATTATGCTGACAGATGACTATAATGGAGCTAAAAACAGCGATTTTTAGCGATAAAAATCTACTTCCATGGAGTTAGTTTTGAAATACAGCAAAGTAATTTCCTTATGGAAATATTAAATTTAATCTATTAGCTTGAAATTAAACTTGAAATAAAAACTTCAAGAAAGACTTTTCATTTTTTTAAAAATTAACTTAAAAAATAAGGTACCATGTTTCTGTGGAAAGGATGTGCACATATCATTTTTTAAGTGTTGAAATTTCCTGGTATTTCTTCTTCTAAATTTCATCACTTAGAATTTCTTTTGTGAAAAAAACATCACACCGTATACTTTTCCCACCAAATCGACGAACGTTATTTTTCTTTAAGGTGAGACTATTTTGATATATATAGACAGATAGAATTAGGAGTGTAAGTAATTTGAAAAAAAGAAACACCTCTACGAAATCGTCAACTTTACAAATACAGAAATTCGCTGGCTGTCATAGAAATAGTAAAATAATATCAAGAGAGGGGGAGTAAAACTAATTAACACACATGAAAAAGAATTGTATCTTTAGAAAGAGAGATGATTAAAGCTTGTTTACATTCTGATGTTATCAAAATAGCCTCGAGAGAAAACGAGATTCCAGCAGTTGAAATGGAAGAAGATTTCACTATTTTAACACGTGTTCACCCTGCAAGCAAGGACAGTTCAGGATTCCTAATATTACTATTTTTAATGATCGTATCCGAGGCTTACCTGAAAAGCTGATAGGCTGTTCACGATGAACTCATGAAATGTAACCAAATGAGATTTATTTTTCAACATATTCCCATTTGTGGTCCATATTCGTCTTGGATTCCATTGGTGAAAAGGCTTTCATCCTACTGATCAAATAAGTCATCAACAGCAGATATGACCTCCTGAAATACCAGTTCGCAACCAAGTGTATTTTCACGTTGGGGAACAGATGATAGTCAATTGAGACCAAATCAAGAGAGTAAGGAGGTTGATCAACCAGTTAAAAGCCACAGCCACGCACGACAGACAGTGAAAGCAAATGTTTCTATGCTGGATCTTTGTACTGATAAATCATAAGCATTTTTATCAGTTTCCTGTTTGTTTGTTTTTTTTCATTTTGTGTCTGTCTCAGACTTTTGGTATATTACTCTCCACGGAGTTACGAAATGTTCAAGGAAACCAACTGAATCTCCAGCAAAAAATTTCATGTTTTCTCGTGAGGGTCTCAGCCTGGTGCAATTTTGATCGGATATCAGGAGATATGGCACCGACCTAGCAGAAACCTTAGCGATGTCAAATTCAGAACTGTACAGAATATTCTCAATCTCATGGGATATTCTAATAGCATTGTGTATTTGATTTATAGTCAATCGCCTGTCATCTATCAACATATGATGAACATTGTCAATGTTTTCCTTGGTAATGGCATTTGCATTACATCCACACTTTTGGTAAACTTCAAGACTCACCGTTCCTCTCATGAATTCACCTGCCCACTCTTACACTGTTGATAAAGCTGGAGTATCGTCCCCTAATGCGACAACGATATCAGCATGGATATATTTGGGGGCTAAAACATTTTCTGTAGGTACTAGATAACACTACGATATCATCATGACCTACCTGCCTGATAATTAACTAAGAGCCTCTTGTGTATCTGATTGACTTGGAGGGATCTTTGTCAATCATGGCCTGGATTTCACGAATAATTTAGGATTTCTTTTCTTATCAGAATTATTAAAGTGAGTTTTCCGAGCTGCGGTACCTCCGTAATCACCATTAGACTCATTCAACTATTTCCGAATCCTCTGCACTGTGTGGTTTAATCCATAGTAGCTGTCATCGCTACGTCTATCAGCAGTCTATGGTATTTTGCTTTAGAAAAAAATTAATCGTTCACTCAAAGGAGGTGCATCGTTATGTGTTGAAAGACAACAGTTGTTGTAATATCCTAACACACACACACACACACACACACACACATATATATATATATATATATATATATATATATATATATATATACTGGTTAATATACCTCATATACGGTCATTTTGCGGATATTGAATACTACCTTCCAAAGCAAACATACTTTCGTATTTATTCCATGTTAGATTGCGCCATTTGAAGGCAATGTAAAAAAATTATGTAACTAAACGTTTTCCATATGTATTCCTACACACACACACACAAATATATATATATATATATATATATATATATATATATATATATATATATATATATAATTCCTCCACCTTATGTAATCCTCACTGCAGATTCTTCATTAAAAAATCGTAATGGATAAATACATTTTCTTTACGAACTCTTTTTTTTAACCAGTAATTCTAGTAGCAATAAATTACTTTTTTTTCATTTGCCCTGTGCTAAATGTTATTTTACAATTAGTTCGCCTAACAGAATAGCTATCTTTATCCAAGCTATAAATGATTTTCCTGTGGGACAATTGTCCAATTAGAACGCGTCAGAATTCAATGGATAAATATGATACGAATTTCCAAAGGCGACATTTAGGAAACATCGACATTTACGATTTAACTCGGATTAAAATGTCGGAGAAAAGTTCATCAGTAATCGTAAGCTTACACTCAGACATTTATATTAGTTTTATATTTTTTAATCGGTATTACCCCATGCAAAGCAGTTAAGCCACAAATACAGTAGATGTTACAGAGTGTGAAAGAATTAGTAAGAGAAATATTAAAAATGTGTGGAAAGAGAAAAGAGAAATCCGAAGGATATTAGATAGCTGCATTTAAATTTTTGCAGGTTTAAAATTAGAGAGAACAGAAGCACACTTCTTAAGGACTATTACAGAGATACCATGGGGTCCACATGCTTTGTGCGGATCTCGGTTAGAGTTGATAGCAGAAAACTTGGAAGGTGTTATATGCATATCACTCAACAGAGATTCAGTTCTAAGTGGGAATTTAGGCAGAGTTACTTCAGATACGTCATGGGTAGAGTTTGAGAAGAATTTATGGGGAAGACATCAACTTTATCAACAGAGGATGATAACACCTTAAATCGATTAAAAAGGGGAGGAATAGAGTCCTTGCACTCATTTAATACCCTATTACCGAGCCGCCAGTAATTACGAGAGACAAAGTTGTTGGAGGTTATGCGGTGAAAATCAACTAACCTACACCAAGAAAACACAAATTAAAATTACAGATCCTGGAAGCAATCTACATTAAAAAATTGAAGCCGACAATAATTTTATAAAAAAGAACAGTTTTCCCGCTTTATTTTGTGCTTGAACATGACATTCCAACACATAGTGGATAGTTTTTTCACGTTCTAATGAACGGTAAATCATAACTGACAGCCGTAGCATTTAAACGCAAAAAGAATAAAAAATTCAGTAATGGATAGCTGCATATAGTTTTTGCTTTACCAATATACCACTGATGATGATCTCAGAAAGAGATGGAAAGTACTTGAGAAATAAAAGTGATTTTACTGTTACAGTGCATTTCTTGCATCATTTGATTGTAATACACGGAAGAATATCCGTGAATATGAACAGATTATGTAAAAAAAATAAGCAGACATAATATTTTAATTTAGTTAGTCAGACATATATATATATATATATATATATATATATATATATATATATATATATATATGTATGTATTTAGGCAGCAATCCTTCTTTCATGCACATTTCACTAAAACGACAGACAAGGTGCTTTATTTAGTTTTTTTTTATACTATTTCTCAAGCGACCTATTAATTTTTTTTTCTTTTCGGATGATAAATTATATAAAAACTCTCCGATTGTTCTTTTTATCCGAGCGCTTTCGGCTGTACATTTAGCTATTTTCAAGGATTTTATTTTAACTGTTAAAATTAGAAATAGTTTGTTGTATGTATGTTTTATAAAATGTTTTCATTTTTTTGTTTCAAAACATGATCAAGATATTATATCCAGGTTCAAAATTAATATAGGTGTTGGTTGGTTTGGTTATATTAATAAGGCTTCCATTATTTTTAGCCTATTTTTGCATGTAGATGATGCTATTATATTAGTGTTGTCGACAAGTATGTTCCGAATAGTGTCCGGTAGGTCTCCATGAATATTTAAATGAGATCTAATTGAGCTATTGTCAGAAAGGTGTAGAGTTAGTCTGCGTGTTAAAACATGTATTGTGGCCTATATAATTATTTACGAAAGTTGATTGTTGAGGAATACAGTTCCTTAATGGACATTTGAATTCGTAAATAATATTTGCCCTATTTAATTTTGTTCTAGAAGGTGAATTATTATTTTTAACTATGAGGGTAATGGTTGGAAATTTTTTATAATAAATAATTAATCTATTTTTTTTTTTTGCTATTGTCAACTGGTGTTATGCATTTTTTTGTTCTTAATTCTGTATTCATCCTGTTTATAATTTTCGTTCATCTGATTTTTATAAAAAATATTAATATTATTGTTTATGTTTCTATTCTCGCCGTTGCTATTAGCTACCATATATATATATATATATATATATATATATATATATATATATATATATATATATATATATAGATATAGATATATGATCTCAGGGCTCTATATTGGGTCCCACTGATTTTAATTTTAATTGGCATCAACTCTCAACATGGTACCTATGCATTACTCCTATTAATCATCTGAGAGACCTCTTTCTGCCTTCCATCATCATGGCTGATCCGAACCTCCAAGAGAGTTACTCATTACGCTTTCTCTTGCTAGCATTCTCGGTTAACATGAAGTGATATGAATACAGTGAATCAATTGCTAGTTCAACTGCTAAGAAATTTGATTCACTGTTTTGTGCTAGATATTTTTTTCAATCCAGAATCTATCTTGCATATCTGTAAGTCTACAATTCCACATATGCTTAGAATATTGCTGCCACATATGGTCCTATGCTCATTCTATATATCTAGAGATTCTTAATAAACTCCATAGATATTGTCCATCATGATCAGGCATCTCGGCAACCGTCACATTCCCAAAACCGTAAAATTATCTTCTTGTTTCTATAAATATTTCTATTTTAATTGTTCCGATGAGTTCTTCTCTATAGCAGATAGACTTTATGAATGTAAGCGCAATACTAGACTTTGAGTTGGCTAGATGTAACAATACCATACCTAGTATCCCTTTGTGTCATCACACCTACACATATTACGGTCACATGTTCATATCCATTCATGCACGGTCATTTGTTTTCCGAAATTTCATTAGTCTTTTTACGAACTCCTTTTAACCATTCGAAAAATTCCTTTTGTCTTTCACTTTATTTTTTATCATTGTTATTAAACTGCATCTAAATAGACTTTCTTTTTTATTACTCGTTTTGTTACAACATCGAAGTTTCGTTAGCCCTTTCTTTCTCACGTTTGACTTCAATCATCTCTTTACACTAAATGATATTATCAATAAACGCATTCACAGTCAAAACGAGGCCAGTAATGACCAAATCAATAATATAAACACATAGTAAACTCTAACGTCTATCAACTGTGGTACAAAAGATCTTACTGTTATGTAGAGTTAAATAAAACAAAAAATTAGAAAATACAGAAAAAATAACTTGGAATTTCACCCCTACGATTAGGGATCGTTAAGTCAGGGTGTATATATGATTTTGTATATTCCACAAACGGTCAGCATATTGTGACCGTGTTCATAGTTGATGTTATTGAGTGTTGGCCTTGTCTTTTTTTTTATTATCAATGCTTCCATTATTATATATACTTTTTCTTTACATGTGGATGATAGCTATTATAGTTGCATTATCTCCGGGTATGTTGCGGGTGGAGTTTGTTAGGTTTCCCAGTCTGTTTAAATGAGTCTTAATTGACCTATGGTCAGAGGGATATAACATAAGTTTTCTTGGTAGGCATGTAGTGGTATGTCCAATATCATTATTCAGGATTTTTTTTATCAAGAACACATTTCCTTAAATGTCATATTGATTCAGATATGATAGTGGTACTCAACTTTTTTTTTTTTTAAATTAAAAGATAGGTTTTCAATAAGTACAGTATATTTGAATTTCGACCAAAAAGTATTAAATAAAATAAAACGGCAGACAACAGCATCATATTTTGTTTTCGTCAATAATTCCACCACATGACTTAATTACTTCATTACAAATTCTTAGGATTCTTTACAATAGATCTGAAAATAAGTAGATAGCTTTCTTCAAGCACTGAAAGAGGTCACTCTCAATATATGGCTATTCTTTTAGAGCTCCCCGAGACGACCCCCCCACTAATAATTCAATGGGAAATAAGTCATAATTTTCAAAGTTTTTCGCCTCATGTTTACTCGGGTAATTTTTACCAAATTTAGAAGGGTGTTTTGTTGAGAGCGGTTTTGTTTGCCAATTATGCATAAACCAGTTTGTATAGCATGTTTATGTAATCGAATGATGTTTTTATTTTCATGATTCTCCCTGAATGATCTGAATCAAATCTCTAGTCCTCGCTCCCCCAAAATACCTGCCAACCATAAGAGACTCACCAGCATATTTGACTGATAGAACCACATCCATCATTCAATCTTCAACAAACTTTCTTCTCCCATACACTCTCCAATTACAAGCACATTTTCAAATTTGGACTCGTCAGTCCACAATATATTTTGCTACTATTTCAATGTCCTGTTCGTATGCTAAGTCATTTCTGCTTATTCACATTGCGTAGCAGAACTTTTCTGATGACTATACACCATCAGATCTAAGCCCCCATGAGATCTAAGCCCCCATGAGATCTTAGCTGATTTTTCACAGTTGAGAGTAGCACTGGTTGATACCGAAAGGAATTAATCTCAACTCCGGAGCAGTTTCCCTTCTATTTGTTTTACTCACAATAATCAAGTTTATTATTATTATTATTTCCAGCAGCAGTTGTCACTTTTGGTATTCTAGCTATTTTTTCTGTCGGATTTTTGAAATCGTTAACTTCTTGGAAATTTTTTTTTGTGAGTAGATTCTTTGAATAAAATTTCAATCTGTTCCATCACCTGAATGCTTACCTGATTCGATTTGCCCATTCTGTGCGAATTACTTCAAAATTAAAAAACAAATAGAAAAAATATCTGAAAATTCTGTCGTAATGACAATATTATTTAAACAGTGACAACTACATATGTGATTTTTATTGCATTAATTATTGTGAGGTAAAATTTAGAACCTGTATTAACATTTAACTTACGTGAAAATTTTTGTAATTTCAAAAAGTCTACTGATGATTAATGTTGAAAATAAAATATAATGTTTCTCATACAAAATAATTATAATTTACGAAAATGTAATGTGGACAGACGAATCAAAATTTGAATTTTTGTAGGAACAGGAACCTGGAGAAAGACTGAAAAATAAAAGTAAATAGAATGAAGATATTAAAATCCTATTTTTTTTACAAAAATATCTCATGAAGGGTGACGTAAAACTTTCTTCCTATATGTATATATATATATATATATATATATATATATATATATATATATATATATATATATATATATGTG
This sequence comes from Acanthosepion pharaonis, assembly GCA_903632075.3. Taxonomy (NCBI): domain Eukaryota; kingdom Metazoa; phylum Mollusca; class Cephalopoda; order Sepiida; family Sepiidae; genus Acanthosepion; species Acanthosepion pharaonis. The sequence goes on along the minus strand of CAHIKZ030000380.1, from coordinate 2,854,285 downwards.
TGTGTGTGTGTGTGTGTGTATATTTACGCAGCAATTTTTCATTGATGCATGTTTCATTAATAATATAGACAAGTTGTGTCGATTTATTTTAAGGAAGTTTCTTTCACATTGTGTGATAAGCTTAATAACATTATCATTGAAAGACGAAAGGAAATCACCGTATTGATACATGTTTAAAACCGATCTAAGCTTTCGGCTTACATAAGCTATTATCAAAAATGACAATTACAATTCAATATATCAAATAATACACGGAAGAAACAATAATGATAGTCCGTTTATGTTGCATGAAAACTTTCAAAGCAACAACAAACTCGTGTATACGAGACGCAGAAGCGAAAATCGCATCGCAGCTCGTGATGTCAGACATGACCACGCGAGAGTTAAAACGAGAAGTATTAAGTATGGGAAGCCGTTGGTATAAACCAATGGCTTCAGTTATCACTTATAAGCATTTAAGTATATTTGTAGAGATTTCGTAGTTTATTTTGTTCAGATTAGGTTTCAACTGTTTTATGTATATAGCTTCAAGAATTGTGAGTTTTTTATTGTTTTCATGTTTATGTATACTTCTGTTTTCAATGAGGATTTCTGAAATTGTGTACCCAACCAGGCTTGTTGTTTTAAATGCCTAAAAATTTTAGACCTATCATTCAAATATAGATTCAAGTGTCGTGAAAGCGAGTTTATTGTGTGACCAACATAAATATTATTTAATCCATTGAAGATACAATCTCCCAAAGGGCACTTGAATTTGTAAACTATTTTGGTTTTCCGCAAATCATTAGGGGAGGGGGGAGAATCATTGCGAATAATTAAGTTGGATATACTAGATTTAGTGTAGTATATGATTTACCTAATTTTTTTACTAGGATCTGTTGTAAATATATTAGTATTAACTATTTTTTTAGTATATTTTCATCTTTTTTATAATTAGTATCCATCTGACTACGATATAGGAGATTAATATGTTTGAGATTAGTTGAAGCAGTATTATGTTCTATTTGCTTAGTATTAAGACTTCTAAGAAAACATCTTATTTGTTCATCAACTATATAGTTTGGAAAGATATTATTTATAAGTGTTTGTTTTAAAATCTGTTTTGTGGATTAATTAGTTTCTGCACGATGTATTAGATTTTTTATAATTGCTATTTTGTATTAATATGGACATTTACTTTTGTAGTTAAGTATGCATGTATTTATGTTGGTAGGTTTTTTGTATGGCGAAATAGTAAATTTGTTATTATTTGTATTTATCAATATGTCAAGGAAGGGGATTTTATTAGTAGTATTGAGTTCATACGTGAATTTAAGGACAGAATTATTTTGGAAACGTTTTTGAAGTTGAAGTATTTCATCTGTATTTTTAACTAACATATGGATATCATCAACATATCTTAGATAGATGGATGGTTTTTTAAAATCTGTAAATATCTTATTTTCGGGGTTCGACATGTAGAAATTGCTAAATGTCGGACCCAGTACGAAACCCATGGAGACGGTATCACATTGTATATATATATATATATATATATATATATATATATATTATTACTATGATCTAAGAAAAGGGACTTCAACAGTACAAGCTAATAGTTGTTTTCCGTAATATATGCGGATTAATTTTAATTGGGGTAAATGTAGACAAAATAAACTACAGAAATCTCCACAAATATTCTTAAATGCCTATAAGTGATAACTAAAGCCAGCAGCTTCCCACTTAATATTTCTCGTTTTCACTCTCGCGTGGTCATGTATGACGTCACGAGCTGCGATGCGATCTTCTTCTGCGTCTCGTATACATGACTTGGTTGTTGCTTTGAAATTTTTCATGCAACAGAAACAGACTATCATTATTGTTTCGTCCGTATATTGTTTGATATATTGAAATCTAATTGTCATCTTTGATAATGGTGATGTAAGCCAAAACTGGATCGTATTTAAACATGTATCAATATGGTGATTTCCTTTCGTCTTTCAATTATGTTGATAATGTTATGTGGCACCATTAAACGAGGGCAGAAAAAGAAAAGAAAAAAAAGAAGGAAAGGAGGGCTAAAGACCCAAAGCGTGGATGATAAGCAGAACACCACGGCTAGAGACAATAGGTAAAGGATATTTTGATAAGTAACAAAATGGCGAAAGAGTGTCATTACAATGACAGGGAAATTCTAGTGGATAAAGGAATCAGGTGTGTTTGGCGACGGCTGTGTTATCTGGTATACGTAAACAAACTGCTGGCCGACTGGCCAAAAAAAAATCAAATGAAAATGTTATTTCGATAAGTGACGGAAAACAGGTGGACTAAAGGGCTTTGGATAGATATGAAAAATTAAAAGCCGCACACGATGTGTCCGCTGACCGATTTCTTTCGACGGAACATCTTTAGCCTGCAATAATAAAATTATGTTATCAAAATGTGTACCGAAAGGAAATGAAATGTTCATTTTCGGTGCGACGTATGGTCGTGTTAAAAGACCACCCATTCTGATAATTAGCGATAAATACTGACGAAGCCCAGGTGTAGAACAAGGTTATGACCGCCGTCGTTCATATTATCCTGTTTGCGGCTAGAAAATGATAACTGCGATTAAGAGGAAGAAAAAGGAAAAGAAAAGATAATTTTTTTTTTAGTTAAGCAAGATATATTTTTCCTGAATCAAAGCCGCGGATTCGTCCGCCCGACTAAGACACCATTGGTCAGTGGTGATCACGTGACACGAAGGCTGTCGCCGCCCACACAGAGGATAGGTATGAGAAGCTGCTACGAAGAAGTGGGGAGGGGCTCACGCCCCTCCCCAAGTATGGTGAGAAGGTGGGGAAAGAAAAGGCTCCCAAAATGGAAAAAAGTGGAAATTCCTAACCAGAGGGGTGGATATGTAATTAGAATTATCGAGGAACCCCCGACGCCGACAAGCCCACCCCGGTTTTGGTCGGCGTCCATATAACAAACCGCCTGGCAAACAGAAATCAGTTCGAGAAGAGTTGAGTTGAGTTCGAGACAGTTTCAGAAGTCAGTCTCCAGTTGAAACAAGCCTCGCAAGATAGCTGACCAAGATTCACGCACATTCGGACTCCTCTTCAATCCAGAACAATTATTTTGAAAGGCGACTTAGATCCAGACCACCAAAATAAGTTTTTTTTGACTTTCGTCCGAAGACACCCGAAAAAACCAATTTCTTAAAAGCAAACAACTTGAAGCGTTAAAAACTCGCCTAACGGAAAACAACGTGTCACAATCCATAGAACGGGTCGGGAGATAGATGCAGTCCTATGTATCGAACAACTAGACATAAAGTTTATCTTTTCCTTTGATATCTTGAACTTTTGAGTTTTCATTTTATTTTCATTTATGCATATTTGTGTGGTGTCACCCCGTTGAACCCGATTTGCATTACGGCTAACTACTGAAGATTTCCTTAGTATTCAATTATGATACAGTGACATAAATATAGTTATTTATTTAAAATATGATTCCAAATCTAGGATCAATATTTGTACATATGGGACTAGTTAGGACATCATAGAGAAACTGAGGTATTATGGTGGACGTAAGTAAGAATGGTAGGAGTGAATGTGATGTTTTGGTGATTGGATTATTGTTGGCATGTTTGGGTCAGTGTCTGCGGCTAGCTAAAGTTTAGATTTAAGACAGATGAAGACCGTCATTCCCCATCCCCCCCTTCGGCCTTGTGCCAAATTTTGTATTTTATACAAATAAATATTAGTGTTGACTGGTTCACCGTTGGCCCAGTCACACTCTATATTCATCTTAAGGTTCTGGAGGCACTTTACATCGGGTCCCACAAGCCTTCTTTGTGCAAACAACGTGAGTGTTTGCTGGGACTCTATCATCTGCCTCTAGTTTCTTCGACATATGTACTTACATGTATATATATATATATGCATATGTTTTTTAATATTTTCTTTTTTTTTTTTTTTACTGTACATTTCTCTGTTTTATCTTCAATCTCCCGTGGAAAACCTGACGAGCAGGAGCAGAAACCAATTGCTTCCCCCCTTGTTGTTGAGTTTTTTTTTTTTATTATTTAATACTTTTTAATATGTCTAGTAGTATTAAATTTTATACTTTTATTTCGATCATATATATATATATATATATATATATATATATATATATATATATATATATATATATATTACTATGATCTAAGAAAGGGACTTCAACAGTACAAGCTAATAGTTGTTTCCGTAATATATGCGGATTAATTTTAATTGGGGGTAAATGTGAACAAAATAAACTACGAAATCTCCACAAATATTCTTAAATGCCTATAAGTGATAACTAAAGCCAACAGCTTCCCACACTTAATATTTCTCGTTTTCACTCTCGCGTGGTCATGTATGACGTCACGAGCTGCGATGCGATCTTCGCTTCTGCGTCTCGTATACATGACTTGGTTGTTGCTTTGAAATTTTTCATGCAACAGAAACAGACTATCATTATTGTTTCGTCCGTATATTGTTTGATATATTGAAATCTAATTGTCATCTTTGATAATGAGTGATGTAAGCCGAAAGCTTGGATCGTATTTAAACATGTATCAATATGGTGATTTCCTTTCGTCTTTCAGTTATGTTGATAATGTTATGTGGCACCATTAAACGAGGCAGAAAAAGAAAAGAAAGAAAAGAAGGAAAGGAGAGGCTAAGACCCAAAGCGTGGATGATAAGCAGAACACCACGGCTAAGAGACAATAGGTAAAGGATATTTTGATAAGTAACAAATGGCGAAAGTGTCATTACAATGACAGGAAAATTCTGAGTGGATAAAAGGAATCGGGTGTGTTTTGGCGACGGCTGTTTATCTGGTATACGTAAACAAACTGCTGGCCGACTGGCCAAAAGAAAAATCAAATGAAAATGTTATTTCGATAAGTGACGGAAAACAGGTGGACTAAAGGGCTTTGGATAGATATGAAAATTAAAAGCCGCACACGATGTCCACTGACCGATTTCTTTCGACGGAACATCTTTAGACTGCAATAATAAAATTATGTTATCAGAAATGTGTACCGAAAGGAAATGAAATGTTCATTTCGGTGCGACGTATGGTCGTGTTAAAAAGACCACCCATTCTGATAATTAGCGATAAGTACTGACGAAGCCCAGGTGTAGAACAAGAGTTATGACCGCCGTCGTTCATATTATCCTGTTTGCGGCTAGAGAAAATGATAACTGCGATTAAGAGGAAGAAAAGGAAAAGAAAAGATAATTTTTTTTTTTTAGTTAAGCAAGATATTTTTTTCCTGAATCAAAGCCGCGGATTCGTCCACGCCCGACTAAGACACCATTGGTCGAGTGGTGATCACGTGACACACGAAGAGGGCTGTCGCCGCCCACACAGAGGATAGGTATGAGAAGCTGCTACGAAGAAGTGGGGAGGGCAGCTCACGCCCCTCTGAAGTATGGTGAGAAGGTGGGAGTAAGAAAAGGCTCCCAAAAATGGAAAAAAGTGGAAATTCCTAACCAGAGAGGTGGATATGTAATTAGAATTATCGAGGAACCCGACGCCGACAAACCCACCCCGGTTTTGGTCGGCGTCCATATAAACGAAAACCGCAGCAAGCAGAAATCAGTTCGAGAAGAGTTGAGTTGAGTTCGAGACAGTTTCCAGAGTCAGTCTCCAGTTGAAGCAAGCCTCGCAGATAGCTGACCAAGATTCACGCACATTCCGGACTCCTCTTCAATCCAAGAACAATTATTTTGAAGAGCGACTTAGATCCAGACCACCAAAATAAGTTTTTTTCGACTTTCGTCCGAAGACACACCGAAAAACCAATTTCTTAAAGAGCAAACAACTTGAAGCGTTAAAACTCGCCTAACGGAAAACAACGTGTCACAATCCATAGAACGGGTCGGGAGATAGATGCAGTCCTATGTATCGAACAACTAGACATAAAGTTTATCTTTTCCTTTGATATCTTGAACTTTTGAGTTTTCATTTTATTTCATTTTATGCATATTTGTGTGGTGTCACCCCCGTTGAACCCGATTTGCATTACGGCCCCAACTACTGATTGATCTCGTCTGCCTAAGATCAATTCACAACGTGGGTGGGCAGACTGGGGATCAATGCAGTTACTTTGGTAACTAGGTGTTGGAAGCGAGTTGGGAACGACGAGGCTGATATCAAATCTAACCAGATTCCCACCCGAATCACCAAAAGGTTAGAACGTCACATTTGGGTGCCGCGACCGATACCAAGCCAGTTGGTCGTCACAGGACGAGACAACACGACTGACGCGACAGGCGGACGTCACGTTTGGAGCGGCGACACCCGAACAGAGCAGCGAGGAGCGAACAGCTGGCGCCGCGGCGAGGACGTCACAGTTGGTGCCGTGGTAGACCAGGATAGGACGTCACAGTTGGCGCTGCGACCAGGGGACGACGTCACAGTTATTAAGCTTATCAGACAATATGAACGGAACTTACTTAAGATAAATAGACAAAACTTGTCTACATTATTTAATGAAACACGCATCAATATATATATATATATATATATATATATATATATATATAACAGTTCAAATTTTTGAAGTACCCCACCACTAGAATTAGAAGAGTGAAAAATAGCTCTTTGAAACATTGAAAAAAAGAATGGAATCAGTTAAAAACCCATTCTTTGAAAAGATTTTTTTCAACAAATGTCAAAATATTGTGCTGCAGTAATTAAGGGTTAAGGAGGATATTTTGACTAGAGCAAAAATTAATCATAAAATCCTTTCTTGTCATAATAAAATTTATAATAAAAAAATGTCTCGATTTTTAACCATGTATAATAATTTTCCCTTATTTAAAGTAAAAAAGAACTGCTTTTGGGGACCAATTTACAAAATTGCCAGGAGTAGTCTCAGACGTTTGAACTGTAGTGCATAATTTTAATGGCTGTGTCTGCTTTAATGCATCAATCGTTTTAAGAACGGAGCTTTATAGCGGCCGGGTTGTTTTATATCACGTATATAATGCGTTAAGAGTTTCCAACTGATGTTAAATCAGTCGAGTTTTAATCCCGGCTTGAAGCAACCGGATGTCTAACCAGATGAGCAGTTACACAGCGAAAGAGTCGGTCTGGGGATGACTATGCTTTCGTTCGCCGATTGAGTTCTATGGAGAAAAGGGAATTTTAACGGCTGCTGCTGCTTTAATGTATCGCTATTTGTAAGAATTTCCCTACTTACATTTTCCGATAATCTAATACTTTGGTTATTTTCTGAAAGGTATCTGTTGATAGTCTTATATGCATACATATTTCTATGTTCCACTTTCATTCCTCTAATACGACAGTCTTGGTAATTATTTTTCTTATTTAGACGCACCCTTTTACTTAACTCACAACTAACCCTTTCTTTTGCCTTTTTCATACAGTTAATGTCGCGTACATTCATCATGCTTTCTTTGATTACAATTTCTATTCGATTTTTCAGGTTTCTTTATGTAAAATCCGTGTCATCAGCGTAGAGTAGAGGTTGCTAACCTTTTTGCATCATCGCCCACTTTCAAATGGACAAATATTCCACCGTCCGCCTGTATAGTAAATGTTACAGAATTGTTTGGTAAATGTTTCTTAATGGTTTATAAACTGACTTTGTTATATATTAAAAAATACCAAAGGGAGGTAACAAACAATGCTGACTTGTACGGCTGCTGCTGCTGGTATATCCATATTAAAAGAAAACGAAAGTAAACTTGACTATTGAAAGCTATATATAATTAGGTCTTATGGTCAATGTTAGTTTTATGCTTATGGTTAACGTTGCAAGTGGTAACAAGAAATTAAAAGCATTTTGTTCATAATTATAAAATTAAAAAGAATATACGCTACTAGCAACTAATAAACATTCAGCGAATATGTTTTGTTATGTCTATCACTGAAGAACTCCTTGAATGTTAATGACCCTTCCCAAAGTTATAAAACATACCAAAATATTTCTTGTTTACGGATATATTTATTTCTTTTCAAGGAATGTAACCCAGTTATTCTCATTTAGCCGCTTGTTTTAGCATATCTCATTTTGAATAATTATTTTGGAGGGAATATACTGGAATGCATTATTAATATTCAAAATTCTATATCGATAAGCAAAATATCCAATCACCAACCATTTTTTCATCAGCTGCTCATCGCCCAACCAACAGTTGAAATAGCCCACCAGTGGGTGATGTCGCTCAGGTTGGGCAAAATCTGCCATAGAGTATATTGTTCCGATTAGTTTTACCGATAATATTACTTGAATCAATTTAATCACGACTAAACGTATAGGTAACAAAGCTGGATTAAACTATAACATTTAGATATATACACAGGTTTTAAAATATGAGTGTTATCAATAGTATTTTCATAGTTAAGTAGCCAAGGAGTTAGAACCTTGACGTGGCATTGTATCACACTATGATCCATTTGTCAAATCAGTGACTTCTTTGTAATATCGATATAAAAGAAAAAAACTCAGCGTGCGCGACGATTAGCAGGATCCTGAAAACCATACCAAATTTTGAACCTTAAAAGTATCAGTGAAAGTAGATGAAACTTCTCAGAAGCCTTTGAGGATTATTGAAGCACGAAATCACAAATCATCGTGACCTATGTTTTATTTTTAGTATAGGAGTTTATTTTAACTATTGATTAAACCCGATTTTCTAGTCTCTCCTAGAAACTGTAACTAAAGATCGTTTTGTAGCTGGTAAAACTTTTGTAGCTAGTAAAACTATCCTTACCAAAACACACAACGCACAGCGGCCAGGCAGCGACATATTTCTCATCTCTATAATATAACTTCAGGGATACGGTATTACAGGATGATTATTTAACAATACAATCATTCCCGTCAAACCGTGAAATGAAGGTCGTCCTAAACGGATTCTCCTCCATTTCCTTTCTTACGAACGCTGGTGTTCCCCAAGGCTCCACCCTGGGTCCTACACTTTTTCTAATATTCATCAACGATCTTCCTGGTGTGATCCCTTCCCAAGTAGGCATCTACGCAAACGACACTACTATTTATAACCGTCTCAACAGTAAATCCGGCATCGCTGAAAAAGCCTATCTGGTTGCCGTTATCGAAAAGGACCTCCAATCAGTGGTTGACTGGGGTAGGTAATGGCTTGTAAACTTTAATGCCTCCAAAAGGAAACTGCTCTCATTTTCCCGCCATAGGGAACCCTACCTGCCTCCTATCAGCATGGTTGATGCCCAGGATCACTTTGCGCCTTCTTGGTTTCACTGGTTCATCTACTGCAAGGAAAGTTGATTTTCTGTGTCGCGACAGAACGTTTTTCTCGCCTGAGTCCATCCTTCAAATTCGTCGTTACATTGAATACTGATGCTGTATATAGTCTGGTACCCCTGCTGTTCACCTCGAAGTCCTAGACAAAATCCGGAGATTATAGGTCTTGATCTAGCATCTCGTCTAGAGCAAATTTCTCATACACGTGATGTGGATCCCCTCTGTCTTTTTCTACAAATATTTTCATGGCAACTGATCTGATGAGCTACATTCACTGGTGCCCCATCTGCATGAATTTAAGCGTGCTACTAGTTTGGCATCTCGGTCCCATCCTTTCACTCTTGAAGCAGTTAAATATAACCGTCTCTTCCACTCGAACAGCTTCTTATCTCGAACTTCCCGACAATGGAACTCCCTTCCTTCTACTTGCTTCTCTTATAGCTATAATCTCCAAATATTCAAATGTAATGTCAACCGACATCTTCTGATGCCTTGATTTTTATCCAAGTCCTTCTCTATATCCTTACCTCAAACACCCCTCTTTACTCTTTAATCTTGCTCCCTGTAACTTCTTGCGTGCTAGTGGCACTTCCGCTTTCCTTGGTGTGAAATGCTTAAAAAAAATTGTGTAAGATATTTTTCGAAGATGCCTGTGCCTTTGCTTATGTATGCGTACGTATAAGCTTATTATTTTTAATCCTTTCACATCATAAGACACTAAGACGTAAAGGATACTGAGGCTGAAAGAATATAAGAAAATGAAAAACATTATTAAAGAGAAAGAACAATAAAAGAACAGAAATTAATACGACAAAAGATAATGCTTGAGAGTGCATCTAACTTATTGAAGATCAACGTTGACTGGAATGCAAGAGGCCGGAATTGAGTTCCAAAAGCCAGAAATGTAAAAGAAGAAACTGTTAACATAAAACCTACGGTTATATCTAGCCATTTCAACTGAGATCTTGCTGCCAATCTAGTACTGCATTTATGGTCGTAATTTCGAGGGACCAAAGAAGAACGCTTATCAGATAAATTACGATGAAAATATTTATAGAGAAGGCACAGTGAAGTGACATTACTCTCTATGAGAATGTATTTTTCTGTTTTTCCTTGCTTCTTAGAGTCTTTGCAGGTTTTGTATGTTTGTTTATATGTTGCTGCGCATTCCCTTACAACTACGTTGTATCACTTCAACTCAATTTGTAATATATATTTCCTGCCATCTGTTTGTCGTATATCTATAGGTTCAGCATGATTGCGATATAAATGTCAAGGTGGTTCCGTGGATAAATCAAGCTACAGTCGAATCAAGCTGAAAAACCCGGTTCACGTTCGATCATCGAAATCAAGCCATACATACATTTCAAGCGTAACTCGCCAGTTGGCCTGACCTGAAGATGGTTTCTCATGTTAAAGAAAGAGAAGTCTCCATTGCTGTCGATTTTTACACATAATTTAATTAGAATTCCGATAACGAGGTTGATAATAATTTTACTCTTTGAAAACTGAAACTGACATGTTCTTAAAAGAAGCGAAAAGCTTCAAAATTCTCCTCCAGTGTTTCGCGATACCTAAGATTTAAAATCAACTTTTAAAAAGGAAACATTTTTTTCTTGAAGCTTTTATTTTTATTTTAATTTTAAGCTAATAAATGAAATTTAATATTTCCTATGAACAAAATACTTTGATGTATTGCAAAAAGGAGTTTTCATTTTAAAATTGATAAGCATCGCAATTTACTGTCATTTTAGAAATCTTTCATTGCAATGTTATCCACTTTATTAAATATTAAAAATAAAATACATTTTTCTGAAACTTTATTTCAGGAATATTAGTTAATTTAATGTTTAATTAATCTTATGTAAAACAAGTATTAATTACGTTAAGTTTAAAATATCGCATAAATGCATTTTTAACACGGCCGTAGCAGTTTTTAAAGTGTTGACAGCTTGATTGACAGACGGAAATTTATCTAAAGGTTTTCTGCGGTGGACATAGCTATAAAATTTATTTGAAGAATATAATCGCCCTTTTTAATAATTTTTAACTACCCAGTAATTTTTAAAATTATGGAAATATTTTCCGTAATGTAAAGTTTTATTGAATTTTAGATATATTGGCTTTAAATGTACTATAGTTATCGCTGTTATTTTCTGATAATGCCGTGTATAGACGTCCGCATTTTAAAAAATTAGCACGTTTATACACACACACCAAAAAATAAGAAATGTTTCCAAATACTGGTCATCGATGAATTGTACTAAGCTTTTCCGTTCATGATTAATAAAAATAGTTTTTTACTCAAAAAAACACCATCAACTAAAATCTATAAATACAGTATTGTGACGATTTTTGTAAATACGGATATCCACACACGACATTATCAGAAAATAAGAGCGATAACTACAATGAATTTAAAATTAATTGGCAATTTTCTAGCATTTCCTCAACAAGCGTTTTCGTAACTAATGACAAAATACCTAAAATTCAATAAATCAATAGAATGTTTAAATAATTTATTTTTTAATGATTCATGGGTAATTAAAAGAATTATTTAAAAATGTGTTGACTTTAGACTCCTCAAGTAATTGCTAGTTATGCCCCACTTAGAAAATGTATTCAAACATAAGTTTGTCAATAAATTTGTGAAAAATTCATAAAAAACACTCATATGCTTGTTAAAAATACTTTTCTGCGATAATTAAACTAAAAGTAAATAAGATATATTTCACGCAACATACAGCAGCCTGGTAATCACATAATTCTTATCTGTATATGCTTGTAGTCTGTTGTTCGAAAATAAGTTTGCATTTACTTGTGCATTCAAGTGTACATGCTTATTTACGACACTTCAGTGTGTGATCTACACGTATGATTCTTCTTCACATTGAAGAATATAATCAACATGCCTAATTTTGCTGATGTATTTGATCTAAACTTTTAAAATAATAACGAAAACGACATAAAAAAAAAAGTCTAGAAACAGTAGAGGAGTTATAACTTCGAGAAATAATTAAAAACTCCCTTACTTTTATATATAATAAATAGTCGTAAAAATGAGAAACAACAAGACGTGGAAATAACAAAACGAATATTATTTATTCACTGATTGTTACATTATGTTGACGACACCAAGGACAGTAATAATGACTAAAATTGTGAATTTGGGGGTTAAATGTAGATCAAATATGTATCGGAATCCAACAAAATGATAAGAAAAATTCATTCACAAAATTATGTAATCTTTCTCGTATGTTTATATTTATATATATATATATATATATATATATATATATATATATATATATATATATGTGTGTGTATATATATATATATATATATATATATATATATATATATATATATATATATATATATATATATATATATAGATATAGATAGATAGATAGATAGATAGATATGTGTGTCTAGATAATTCAGTTGAGAAATACGAGAAGTATCTTGAGTTTCCTTATCTCGAATTTTTGTTGAATGGTACAAGATGAATGTTACTGCTATGGTCTTAACAAGGAAAAGGAGACAAAATTATTGTTGACTCCCGTGTTGACGGCTTGTCAGTGTTGACTGTCCGAAAGAAAGAACGTCACGTGTTTGTGTGTGTAGATGAGAAAAGGGAAGTCGTTTCTTATTGGTTTAGAATGAGTGAAATAATGATCATTACAATACCTATGACTAGAAATCATTTACGACTAGGTGGTATAAAAATCTTATGATGGATTCGCAATAAAATTGACCTGACCTTATTTACGACTAGATAATATAAAAATGACACTCGAATTGCGTGCAGAAATTTATACTATCTATATAGGGCTATAATAAAGACTATCAATTCATTTATTTTTCATTTATACTTGTTTTTGTTTATTTTTATGCATATTAATTTACTGCACATTTTCAGATCACAATAAGCATGTAGATTACACATTTGTGTTTGTTCTACGACCCCAGTATAAACTTGTGATCTATATCCACACATATATACTGTGATCGAGAGCTAAGGACATTCGCTTTCAAATCATGACACCCTGGTTCGAATTTCACCATGGTCGGTTATTCAGGACGGTGACATCTTGTATATGCAGTTAGAATACAATTTGGAATATATATATATATATATATATATATATATATATATATATATATATATATATATATATATATGTGTGTGTGTGTGTGTGTGTGTGTGTGTGTAGACTATACAAAAAAAGAAGAAAAGGAAAAAAGAGAAAAAAGCTAAGAGCAAGGGTTCTTAAGTGAAAAAAAAAAAACGAAAATGACAAATAATCACGCTAACGTCCGCGTAGGGACATCCGTGTAGACGCCCGGGAAAGCACATGCGCAGAGACGGGCGCATGGCTGCACGAACACATAAAATAAAGAAAAAAACTTACACTAATTTTAAATGTATATGAAAGGAAAAATCGAAAATATAAGCAGAGAATAGCAAGAAATGTTGATATAAAACAAATAATTAGATATTAGTAAATGTATATAAGTACGTTCGCTTGCATACACAGGCGAATAAATACTTACATAATGTAATAATATGTGTAAATTAAGCAGTGTTCAATATAGTTAAACAGAGCTAAGAAGTATATATTAATAAATGTATATATACCTACGTTTTTAGTGTAACTTAAAGTTTCATGTGAATTCCATGAAACATCAAGTTGCCCTACAAACGTAGGTAAATGTATATTTATTAATATTTTAAGACATTTTTTTTTATGTTTATAGATACAAATATTTAAGTAAATGCTCTGTTTTATAATAAACGGTATTAGCAACATTTATCGACCTGAATGTCCGAGAAATTTTCAGAGAAAATATGCGTCCTCCGACAGGAATCGAACCTCCATCCTATACGGAACCGTCATATAGCCTGAAGTGCTTTTACTGATTGAGCCACAGAGGAGCGTTTTGGTTAGCAAGGTCGATTTTACTGTTTTTAAACTACAATTCTCCATGATTTTCTCTCATACATTCATATCTGCACGATGCGTATCCAAATGTAAACAAATGACGTCACACATTATGTAATGGACAAAGTCCGACAATTATTTAAGACATTTTTTATTTCTCGGGCATTCAGACCGGTAAATGTTGTTAATACTGTTTCTGATAAACAGAGCATTTACTTAAATATTTGTATCTATATAAAGAACGTATAAACCATAAAAAATGTGTTAAATTAATTGTCGGACTTTGTCAATTTATTAATACACACACACACACACATAGAGAGAGAGAGAGAGAAAGAGAAAGCGAAAGTGAGAGAGAGAGAGTAGGTGAGAGAGAGAGTAGGTGAGAGAGTAAAAGTGCGTATGAGAGAGGAGATATCAAATATTAATTCCCGAAAATCTTGTCTACCATATTTGCAACAACCTTTTTCCCACAATTTGATTGCGATATTCTATTTTAAAATAGAAAAAATACAACAAAATGAAAAAAACAAACTTGTCCTTTGAATTGATAGATAGATAGATAGATAGATAGATAGATAGATAGATAGATAGATTGAAAATCTCTTATAATAAAGCATATTACATATATCCCTTTTCACTGGCGACCAGAGTCTGTAGTAAGTACATCCAAGGTGGGTATGCGTGTTTTACTCTAGGTCAATGACTTTTTATGGCCTGACTCGCCGGTCACAGCGGCCTGTTCGATGCTCTTTTGAAAGTCATCTTGAAGCACCGACAAATCTTTTGATGTCGGCCAAAATGATAACCGACAGACCATTTGTGCTTGGGCACTAAAATGTCGGCATCTCATTCACTTCTTGTTTCATCTCGAGCTAAATTTCCATCTAGGTTTCTTTTAATTGCTTTTTTCTCTTCTTTTTTTCTTTGTTTTGCGTTGTTAAACGCTTTTGTCCCGGTAGTAGTTTTAATGGCGTTCCCGTCGTAAATAAAAGTTGATAGTCGAGTAGCCACTCCAATGTCGAAAATACGATAAGGTTGGAAAAAATACAATTAAAATGGCCATTTAGCACACAATCACTAGTGAAATGTGGACGTGTATTATTTTTTTCGTCGTGTAGTCGTTTGGGACGTCTGTCTTATTTTTACTTGTTTTCTCTAATCACTAGTCGCAGCAGTTCAGGTAAGTGAACGAACTTGCACTTTTTTTTAATAATATTGTAATTTTGTGCACTGAAAATTTGTAATGTTGATCGATTTAAAAAGAATCAAAAGAATAAAACATATGCAGATAACAATGATGTTTCCACTTGATAATTGTATATAGTAGCTAAGTCCAATAACTCTGTTTGTGACTGTATGAAGAAAATCTCCGTTCTATATCGACAACAAATCAATATTCTTCGATTTGGACAAACGTCGTGATTTGTAATGAAGATTATTTTACAAAAATTATTTCCAAAAAGATGTTTTCTTTATTTGTAACGTGTGCAACCGTCTATTTTCGTAGTATCCAATAAAAAAAAGATACTGGTTGTTAGGTTTCAAGTTAAGTCAACGCAAAATTTGGGTCTATTTTTAAATTAAATTTATACTGTAGTGTAGTGTAGTGTAAATTGAAAATAGAGCTTTCATACGTACACAAATTCAGGGTGCAATTTGATATTACATTTTTCTTTGCAGCATAAAGCAAACCTCTATTTTAGATACGCATCGGGCCCCCTTAGATTAATTAACTTCCTTTTTCACCTTTTTCTCAAAAATGGAAACATTTCAGAAGGAATGAAGTTTCTATTTGAAAAAAAAAACCTAAGACAGATTAATTTTTCTTCAAAAGTATTACGTCAATAAAACTACGAATATTCTTCTTAACCAAAACAACTATATACTATTCATTGGTTTTTACGTTCAGAGATAAACGCACAGCTGAAATAGACACTCATACTGATATAAATTTGGTATTTTTTGTTGGTGGCCGGGGGAGGGGGAATTTTTATAGATTATCATTTTTTAGGCCTCGACACTTGTCAGAATGGAAGAATATTGTTATATTATCAATCTCTAGAATTAGGGGCCTGTATCGATACTATGTCAAATGCAAATCCGGCCCTGACATTTACAGAGTTTTTAATATAGACATGAGTTGTTATTTACAAAACAAATGTCAACTTTTAAAATGTGCAATCATCATTGATACCTATATATCTATTTTTTAATTTTCTGAATTTTAAAAATTTTCTTTTAATATAATTCTTTAAACTTCTTTTTTTATTTGGAATATTTTCGGAAGCACATCCAGAAACATTTTTGACGATCATAATTATTTATTTTTAATTAAGATTAAGAATATCCATAATATTCATAATTTTTTCTTTAATTATAAATTCATATCTGTTTGTTCTTGGTAAGTCTTTTGAAGAGAAATCTTTCTGTAACCACATCTCAAAAAATATGTTTTTTTTTTTTGCAAAAACCTGATGGCAAAATTTAAATGTCATGGAACGATTTGACAATATAATTTTGTAATTTATTTATCCATATTATACACGGGACCACACTTTTAAATCGATAACGTCAATTGATTTACATTAATGACTATTTCACATGTCGCAATCTAAAGAAGTTCTCTAAAAAATTCTAATCTATATTCTTTCCCAAAGAATTGTTTTTCCCTATGCTTTATGACAGGACCCACGTATTTTAGTAGTGCCAGAGACATTAATGTATTTTTATTTCGTCTTAATCTAGTTGTTTTCCTATGAGATTAATGTTCACTATGTAGGCACCTCCAAAAATTTGTATACCTAAGGTTTAAATGTATTTTTCATAAAGGAAAAATCTTTTTTGAAGCTTTTGAACCGCTTCAATTGAAAGCTAAAAGATTAAATTTTCTAATTCCAGAAAAAAATACTGTGGAGTATTTCAGATAGAAATTTGAATGATTATTCGTCAATGCTTCCGAAAAACCAATGAAAACGGCCAGTTTTTTTTAGAGAAATGTAAACAAACTAAAATAAGATATACATTTCTGAAACGTTACTTTCGTAAAATTAGCAAAGTTAAAGTTAAATTAATCTGTTCTGAAACAAAAATCACTTACTTATACCATAAAATTTTCTACACAAATATTTCTTGTCCTCCGGGTCTTTATTTTCACGCCTCCATCGATTGCTGAATGTGTTGACAGGTTTAGTACGGTACATCACAAGTGACATAACGGCTTTTTTAATTTCTTATAATAATTTAAAACACTATAAAAATTTCTTACATTACTGAGTTACCTCTATCTCTTTCATTATTTAATAGCTAAGATAATGATAAATAATTTTATTAATTATTAATATTACATTAAGTTTTTACATTTTTATTTTAATAACCGAGATAATAACTAATAAAATTATTTTTATATTAATAATTAAAATATCGCACTGAGTTATAAATTGTTTAAATTGATAAATGAGATAATTTTATTATCTCAATTTAATTTTTAATTTAATAACTGAGAGTGAGATAAGACCTTTACATGTCAAGGGGCTTTCCCCAAGGAGGGGACAAGCTTTGAAACACATGACCATTTTTAACCATAATGCCACTTATGAGATATCATACTAAAAAAGTATAACATTTTGACGCACAAAAAATATTTTTAATTATGGTAAAAAGTTTTGGTAGCATTATTTGCATTAAGCTTTTAATTGTCGCTTAGTAAATGTAGTCATCAATTAAAAACTTAGGAAGCGACCCCACACTCTGCTTGGAAGAATTTTAAAACATTTTTTTAAAATTAAAGAAAAATAAAAAAAAACTAAAAGAAAAATGCAAACAATTCTTGTAATAATTCTTTATTCATCGAAAAAAAATGTCAGATAATAATGAAATGTTGAAAAGGTTGTGGACGTTCAATATATTTGTTCAAAGAATATGACTGTGTGACAAGAAATTAATTGGTTGGGTATAGGGGCAGGCTTGGTATATTTAAGGAAAATTTTCCAAATAGATGCCAACTTGTTGAAGGCCAATTAAAATGCAAATTTCAAAAACTTTTCTGCACTACCTTAGAAAATATTCCTAAACAGAACTATTTTGTATGAAAATCAAAACAATACTCGAATAGAAGAGGAATGAAAGACAATTAATGAGATATACTTTTTTAAAATCAATATGCAAATTAGTTAAGCCTGAAAAGTGATATCATCTGTTGTAGATAATATGTAATAATACAGATATTGAAATATTCGTGAATAAATTACTGTAGTGTTGGGGCCTTTTAAATCCAGAATTTGTGAGAGAATTGATCTCCAATTTCGCATTTATGGCAAGACCATAGGTTCGTCTAATGTTAGGCTACACAGAGACTAATGCTTTATTTTTTCTGCAGGTGACCAATAACTACGTTCAATTCAGTGAGGTTTCACAATAAACACAACCGGATTGTCAGTTTTAAAATCAAACACAAAAAGGCATGGAATAGAAAGTGAAATATTGGTCACTCGATGGGTTGTCCAATGTGTCAAATTCGTTGCATACTAACCCTAAATTAATTTAAGAATCTAACTTTGACGTCAAGAGCTGAAGAAAATTCTCGAAATGCAATAAAAGAAACGCAGGTTTATTTCTGGATTTAACGATCCACTACATTAGTCATTATCTTCTTCGCCGATATTAGAAGTTGATACATTCATTTAGCACCTCATTTTAAAGAGCGATCAATATCGGGTTTTTACCTAAATAACAGAAGCACACCACTAAATATAGCCATTTTGTTTTTTGTTTTTTTTATTCACACGATGAATATAATATATTGAGGTTTTTTACAGAATAACATTTGAAACTCTTCTAATAAAAGAGCTTGTAATTTAACATCTGTCTCTCTTTCTATGATGAGGTATTTTAACGATTTCCACTATTTACATTTTTCGGACTGTTTGTCTCTTCTTTATTGTCATATTTACGACGTTTCGCTCGTTGTATGCTCCGGCATTCTTCAGGTAATATACGTTGGAATTTCAAAGTGAACCCTTTAGTCCACGGGCGTAGATTATTGTAATTCCACTTGCCAAGGTGATGAAAACTGTCCGAATAATGTAAATAGTGTAAAACTCTAATTTAATTTTTAAACTTTGAAAAAAATAAAACGCCTAATTTAAACTCTAATCTCCGGCCTTGTACCCATTGATGTTTTTCAAAAGTCGAAACACACATGGTGCTTTTTTACTAAGTCCCTAAATCAAAAGCCATTTAGTATTTCTTGACAGAAATGGAAATACTAGAAATTACAGAAATGATCTATTGGGTTAATTAAAAAGAAAAATACATAAATTTCCCTTCATTGCCGACACTGGTTCTCTACGCCTCATTTTCTTTCGTAAGCGAAAATTCTTGTGATTAATTAGGAAAGATAATAATGGAGTGTCTTCGGGTTGGGTTGGGTTGGGTTGGGTTGGGTTGGGTTGGTTTGGTTTGGTTTGGTTTGGTTTGGTTTGGTTTACGGCATATCAACTTCAATGCGTTATTTAATGCCGATAAGATTTTTATTGTTGGTAATATTTTTTTTTCAAAAATATATTGCTGGTAATATTTTCCTTTTTCAAAAATGTACTGCTGGTAATAATTTATTGCTGTTAATATTTTTACCAAAAAGTATTGCTGGTATTAAAACCTATTTTTTAAACTTTCATAGGTTTTGAACCCTTTTGGCGGGGGTGGGGGGTAAATATTTGCCCATAGCTGGTACCCTGACAGGAGCTACCAGCCTGGGTCAGGGTGGACCTGGGAAAACTAGCAATTAAACGGTGACTTCACGTTCCTCAAAACCTGCTCATCAGAGGCCTTGATGTCGGATGTAGTTAATTGTCTTACACATGTCTCGGATGTAGTGTATCGTCATACCCCAGTAGGGGAGTGGTTGGAATGTCGAACTGAACCCTTTATTTCGCTCGCTGGGGTAGACTGTTCTAGTTCCACGTGCCATGTCTAATGGATGTCAGTTATCAGTTATTTCCTGTTAATTCACCTCTGCCTTAACCAGGTATTGTACTTCCATTTCCACTGGATCTAACCAAATGTATCACCCGGTTGTTGCTGGCGTGTTTACTGACTTTATGATCCCTCCATTGTAATAGGGGCACATTAAAAGAATGAAAGTCTCAATTGGGTGTCGATAGTGTAATGGACCCACAGTTTTGCAGTACGCCGCATGAGGTCGGTGACGTCACTGGTTGTTTGTCTAGTTGTTTGGCGAGATCATTAAGTCAGTAACCAGCCAGCGACAAGCGGGTGCTACGTTTAGTTAGATCCGGTGATTCTTAGGTTTTCTTTGAATTATTTCTTCGCCAACGTGATTATCTGTATCGTACGTGTGTTTACCATTTAATATCAATTGTTTTATACAAGTCTTCCTCCAAAACACTCTACGCAGTCTAGGGTTGTCAGGCATAAAATGAACAGTTTTTATTAGGAGCCATCAAAATGGATGTACTTTTCCGAATTGAAAGTAAAAAACAAACAAAAAGAAAAACTCTTTTTAAAAAATAACTTGCCAAAAATCCGAGAATTATCTGATTTAAATGAGATTTGCAGCAATTATTTATCAATGTATTTCCTGTAAACTAAATAGGTTATTTTATTTCAATATAAAAATCTGTGGAAATGTTTTTCTTTAGTTCTCCCTGCAAATGTCGATGCATCGTGAAATTAAAATCGTGAATTGATGACATTTTTTTATAAATTATAAAGGAAAATCATTCAAGTATTATTAAGTAAAAGATTTTCCAACATCAACATTGAATAACTTTCAAATTTGCACTGAAAGATTACAAGAATATTTCAATGAAACTAAAATAATCTTTGCTAAGAGTTTACATTTGCATAATTTAATAAAATATTATTTACTTTTAGATTTCCGACGGAAACATCTACAATGAATATTTATTTTTGAAAAATTTCCTGGTAATTATTAAGTGCTATATTGAAATTCTTCCGGTTGCAGATCGCAAATGTAAGCATTTTCGATGAATAAATATTCGTTTGAAGAATCTAAAAGTCTAAAGTTTAATGCCATTTTCGGGTGAGAATTATTTTTAAAAATAATTTATTTTATTTGTTTTTGCACATATTAAATTATTTTTTACGGAAGATCAAGTAGTAAATAATTCAGCAATTTGGAATTACTTCCATATTGGTCATATAAGACTTAAAGTAAATGTACCTGGTGTTGGGAGACGTTGAAAGGTTATGGCATTGGTATCTGAAAGGAATCAAAATGACGACAATGAATTAGCATACATTATCAGTTTAACAAACCTTATCAGTTTTCCTCGGTTATTTTTTATTGTCATTGTTTGGTTTGTTTATTAGACTTTCTTAAATAAAAAATGATTTGGTAAAATTAAGTATTTTATGTAATTGAATAGGTAAAAATTAATTACAGAATAAATGCAAATATAAAAAAAGAAATGCAATAGATAAAAATATCAACTCATTTTATTATTTTAAAATATTTTTATATTCCTGTTAATTTAAACTATATTCATTCTATTAAGTTTCCTAAAGGCAAATAAAAAAAAAATTCCTATCTGATTATAAAGTTTAAAGATGAATACTTGTAAACTATACAGACAAAACCAATTTCCTTTTCTTGATGATTTTGGTGTTTCGTATATTTTCGCAGATTTTTTAAGTGAGTGTCGCGAGAGTTATTGCAATTGTTTGATCTAAGAACTTGTTGATAAGTAAAATATACCTAGATGTATTTTTATAGAATGTTTTTAATCGTAAAAGGTAATCATTTTAAAACAAAAATAGTAAAATAGATATTTTACATTTAAGAGATTTTTAAAGTGTCTTAAATTACCTGTTATCGTTTTGCAATTAAAATGGCGGATCGATGATAAACTGACCGTAAGCATCTTTTAAAATGTCGTAAAACCTTATTAAAATACAATGTAAAACCCTTTTTATAGATTAGCTTCGGGCTTTTATATTTCAAATAAAACCAAAATTTATTGTAAAAGCTTTTAAAGATATTTAGCTTAAGTTTTTTGGCGGTGCCGAATTTTAATAGATATTAACTATTTTTTTTTGTCTTTAAGCGCAACGACATTTACGCTGATGTTCTCAATAAAATATTAAAGTTTCACTACGCATTGAGTAAGAAAAGAGAGAGAAAAGGCTTTATAATGTGAAAACTGTGTATCTATTATAAGATCTGATAATCTGCTTTTATTTCTCAATATCACATAGCTTGTATTTGGTCAATAGATTTGTTTGTTTGTTTAGCGGCACATCAATTCCTTATGAGTCATTTAATGCAGAAATTTAATTTTCTCGAGAGAATTAGTAACTTTTTTTTCACAAAAAATGTATTGCTGATAATTTTTGTTTTTTGACAAAAATGCATTTCTGCTAATTTTTTATTGTGAAAATGTTTTGCTGGGATTTTTACTACAATTTTTTTTATACTTTGATAGGGTTTTGACCCCATTGGTTAACTATTTACCCATAGCTGAAACCCTAACATGTGCTAGCACCTCGGGTAAGGGTGAACCTGAGAACAACAGCTTGGTCACGGTGTAGTTTATCGTGATACCCGGGATGGAGGTCAAAAGAACTATTACGTGATGCTCATATTCTCACAATGCAGCATAGGGTAATTCGTACTGGGGCTTATAGTGATATCCCCGACCCGTCCAATAATAAAAGTGGATCTATGTTTTTCTCAAAGGCATTAGTATGAAACAAACATAGAATAATGTAGATAAACCAGAATTTGAACTGTGTTTGCTGATTTTATTTTCCTCCCTTTACACCGTTACGCTAAATCTCTATATTACTTTGTTGTACTCAATCTTGTCAATACTGGTTTTATCACAAAACATTTGGACGATACACACTTCGGCTGTTAGAACAAACAGTGTGAAATCGGAATAGATGAACATTTCTAACGAAACTTATTTTCGCAAACAATACATTAGGAAGCTGATTTTTATGGTTGTCGTTTTAATCATTTAGGCTATGAAATTAACAATGAATAAGCCGAATAATGATTCCGATTCAACTTCGTGGCTTCTCGTATTCGACGTATCAAAGATTATATTTGACGTCATTTATTACAGAATTCGCTATCTTTTCTTCAGATTTTGAAGAATATAATGATCCAATGTTTCGAAATAGAAAGCAAAATTAGATGC
Organism: Acanthosepion pharaonis; assembly: GCA_903632075.3. Lineage (NCBI taxonomy): Eukaryota > Metazoa > Mollusca > Cephalopoda > Sepiida > Sepiidae > Acanthosepion > Acanthosepion pharaonis. Next base: position 2,830,898 of record CAHIKZ030000380.1, on the reverse strand, counting down.
AAATCTCATAATAAAAAAGTTTTTGTTTATCTCATTCCTTACATTTTTTAAATGTTCCTCTACTTTTATCTACTTGACTAAGCAGCGAGATTTGCCCGACGTTAATTAAGCCATAAATTCCACTACAAAATTTCAATGAATGTATACTCTGTTGAATATTATTTGGTTACGTAACTTACCAAAGGAAGAACTTGACGGTCAGTACGCCAAAAGAGAGAGAAATGCTTGGTACAAATGGGATCTCTAGGAATTCGCCATTTGCACATTTATTTCTGATAACTGAATGTCACTGCAAGTGATATGATATCACACAAAGTCATTTTAACATTGGATTCCCATTTGCAAATATATGGGCCAAAGGCACAAAACTCTCCCTTTTAGTTTAATAAGAAACGTAGTGGCGTAAAAATGGAATTCCCCCGCACTTTTGCATCTTTGATTGATCGCAACAGAGAGGAGGACAGATATTACATTTTGATCCCAGTTCGGAAACCGGGAAGTATGTATTTTGATCTTTGTTTTGTCCTACACCTCTCGTGACATATTTTATGTCATGAATAACAAGACACGAATTAGTGCAAAATTTAAGCCATTTTTTAAGCATGAAGCGAGGCTCAAACATTTTTAATGCAAATGGATATTTTAATTAGTTGTAGGTTTTAAGCATCAAATGAAAATGAAACAGCTCAAATACTGAAATTTATTAAGCATGACCAGGCTAAGAAAAAGTTAAATGATGCTAAAATAAAGTGTATTACGAAGTGGCGCAAACAGCTATAGGAGGTCAATTAAAGTGCTGGATTACAATATTTCTTGTTCGTTCTCACATTCGCTTTAAGGAAAATATGAACGAGAGGGGATTTATTTTTAGTACACTGTCGATAGGTGGCATTCAATAACATTAATCGATTGAAATCAAATCTGGAAATATTCTTTCATGGGATCAATATTTATTCAAGAATAAAATCAATGCTTCGATTCGTGATTCATGTCAATCAACCTTCGAACATAGAACTTGAAATGATCTGTTGCTACATTAAGAAACATTAAAATAAAATAAAAAAACAAACAATAATGACAAAAAATTCATGTTTGTTTATGTGTGCGTGTGTACGGCCTGGCCAGTAACAAAGCCACAGGAAAAGTCACAATTTTGGCTAGGGAAAAAGTCACAGGGAAAAGTCAAAATTATTTCATGTTGGTCGGTAATAAGGTTATCTATGTCCCTCGGGCACTTCCCAAGTTTATGGGTCCTCCCTGCAACAGAGATTCATAAATCGATCAAGCCTCTAAAAAATTTTTTCTAATTCTACTATAGTTAGATATTCGATATTTTTCATAGTTAGGAAGTACTAGTATCCCATAAGACTTTACGCGAAGAAAGTCACAATTTGACATTAAAATTGAAATTAAAATATCCTTGGATTTTCAATTTATTTATGAGATAGAGATTTTGCACCCTTTTGGGAAAAGAGCTTTTGATTTTTGTCCGCTGGGGTTTTGTCCGCTTAACACATATCAAAGCATCTTATCAAATTGCAAGCAACGATAATGGCCAGGCAAATCCTTCCTAATATATTATAACACGAGGCATTATGTGAAGATAATCCAGTTTGACATTAAAATTGGAATTAAATGTTCCTTATGAGACTGTGATTTCGTCTACTTTTCGGAAATGAGTTTAAGATTTTTGTCCGATGGGTTTTGTTCGCTTAACACATATCACATCATTGTATCAAATTGCAAGCAACGATAACGACCAGTCAAATCCTTCCTGGTAAAGTATAAGACCCGACTTTATGTGAAGAAAATCTCAATTTGACATTAAAATTTACATAAATTTTTAACTTGTTTATGTGGCTGAGATTTTACAACCTTTCGGGATAAGAGTTTTGGATATTGTCCGTTGAGTTTTTGTCCGCATAACATATTTCACAGCAATGCATCAAATGCGAGCAACGATAAAGAGCAGCCAAATACTTGCTCGTATATTAAAAGAGCCGACTTCAAGTGAAGAAAGTATATATTTGATATTAAAATTTGAATTAAAAGTTCTTTGAGTTTTCCATTTATTTATGAAATAGAGATATTGCATTCTTTTTTGATAAGAGGATGTGAATATTTGGACGCTTAACATATATTCTCTGAAATTGCAAACAACGTCCAACCAAATTCTTCCTAGTATATTACAACACCAGATTTTATGGGAAGAAAATCTCAATTTGACATTAAAATTTGAATTAAAACTTCTTTGAGTTTTCAATTTATTTATGAGATAGAGATGTTGCACTCTTTTTGATTAAGGGGTTGGAAAATTTGTCCGTCCTTTGCTAAACTTATCTCTTTCATTTTTCCTGAGAATTTTTTCCATGGAGATTTTAACTTGATTATATGGTTAGATCGCTGGATTCGTGTATGATATAAATATCACCTAGATTTGTATTCTAAAATAATACAGAAATATCGGCATATATGCCAATTCACTTTGGTGATAAACCAATGGCTTCTTCTTCTTCTTCTTCTTCTTCTTCTTCTTCTTCTTCTTCTTCTTCTTCTTTCTCTTTGTACTCTCTCCCCTCAGGAACGTGGGGGGATCATGATTTTCTACAGTTGCCTGTCCTTTTTAGCTCTTAATGAAATTTGTTTTTTTATCTATCTCTCTTAATCTCTATTCTGCCAATTATTTCGACAAGTTCGTTAGGTATGTACTACACTGCTTCCCTTTGTCCCTATCGACTTCAACATGTTCTGTGAGTTTCAAACTTTCTAAGTCATCTTTCCTCAACATCTTCCCTAACAATTTCAACTGTCTTTTTATGATGCTATGCATAATTGACCATTTTGTTTAATTTTTCTCTAAAATCGTCGTTGCTCACATGTTCACTCCATGGTATTCTCAACATCTTGCTGTAGAATCAAATTTCTGTTGTATCGAGTCTGTTTCTAATCTGTGAGGAGATTGTCTAATAATCACGGCCATAGACGAGGACCGATATTACATAACAGTTAAGTACGCCTGTCTTTGTTTCTAACAAGATTTTCATTTTTATCAATATGTTTCTTAGATTTGGAAGATCTTTTCCTATCCCAATACACCTTCTTCTGTCGTTGTCCCAAAATACATGCTATATATCTAAATTTTTGTCATTGCTTGATTTTGGTATCACCGATTTGTAATTCAAATGGCGGGATCTTCTTTTCGATGACAACCATATATTTTGTCGTCTTACAATTTATTTTATCCCTATCTTCTCGCTTTTTTTTACTAAATTTTGTACGACTCTCTGTACTTTCTTTTCTGTGTTTGCTATCAACACTATGTCATCCGCATATCTTGTGTTTTTAAGATTATGGCACTATAAATAAATAATTATCATAAATTACTCTTCAATACGTATATTTTATTTTTGTATTTTTTTAATATTTTTATTTTAAGTTTCGTTGCTCTTTAAGTCGGGATTTTTGTTTCACGTCTGAAAATACAGTAAGCTCCAGTTATATTCCTTTATCTTTAAACTCTGAAACAATGGATTTGATTTTTTACAACTTATCAACACTTTGTGGTTTATTTAAAGCTTAAGTATATTTTGAATTGTATAATGTTGCTTACGGCGCTCTTTATTTCCAAGGAGTCCCTCATCTAAGTACTGACCGGTCTCAACGTCTCTTACCTCGGTGATCGAATGAGAACCGGAAAAAATTGAAACAAATGTGCTCGATAAATATGCTAAAGTTTGACTACTCTCACATAGAAATATTATCACGTGATCAGCTGCCATGAATTTAAAGACATAAAAATTGCTAACTGATTATTATTGAAGTTTTTTTCGGCAAAATAGCTATTATATTTGATTAATAAGCAAGAAAGTCTTAACACTTTTGTCGATGTTGTTATATTCATTTGAGCCATCGTCATGAGAGGAAGAATTCTGAGAAAATATACTTGACTTGAAGATTACGTTGAACCATGAATTTGACAGTTAATATATTTTAATATGTGTATCCACAAAAAAGTTTGGACTAGTAGGAAGGAACCAATGTTTGAAAAAAATATCAAATGACTGCTTAGAAATGACTTTACGGTTTCGATATGATAGAAAATATGTAGATCTGTATTTTTGAGTCGACCTGAACGAGAGGATTTGCATTCTTCAAAATGGTAATTGAACCTTGCTCTCTGTGACACTCTATTTGAACAGTCAGTCTACTCTAAAGCAGGCTGGATCAGACGATGGATTCTCTTACTAAGTGGGACGCAAGTTTGAATCTAGATAGATGGATAGTACATTTTCTTTTTTAAGTCTCTCATATGTTCAGGCTATTAATTGTGATTCATCCAGTTTAAAATCAGTGCATGTACACAAACCTGGATATTCAATAAAAGTTTTGGTATAGAAAGAAATAATGTTGGGAAAAAATCCTTATCTTTTTATCTGGACTTTGTCCATTTCATAATGTGTGACGTCATTTGTTTACATTTGATTCGCAATGAGCAGATCTGAATGTATGTGAGAGATTCATGGATGATTGAAGTATATAAGCAGTAAATTCGACCTTGTCAACCAAACGATCCTCTGTGGCCGAATCGGTAAAAAGTCACGCCAGGCTATATGACGGTTCCGTATATGATACAGATTCGAATCCTGTCGGAGGAGGAATATTTTCTATGAAAATTTCTCGGACATCAGGCCAGTAATTACTGTTTATTATAAAACAGAGCATTTACTTACATATTTGTATGTATAAAAAATGTTAAACATAAAAATGTTTATATATATATATATATATATATATATATATATATATATATATATATATATATATATATATATATATGGTATTTCATTAAAGGTGACTGGAAGAGTTCCTGCGATTAAAATTCTTACTTAATTTCTTTTGTTTTTGAATACACCCAGGTGCAAATTAACTGAAACATTATTTTCCTTTCTTTCACCATACAGTTATTTTTAGACCCACTGGTGTGTCAGGGTGTGATCGATTTCTATTTTTTCCGCCGTTTAGGTCATTTTCAGTGCTGTGCACTAATATGAATTTATTTCTGTGTCTATGAGGAAACTTGTTTGACCTTAAAAAATACTTAGGCATCCGTATTTGCATCAGATTTTTATTAAGCACAGACACTATTGTTCTAAGGTCAATGAATGAATAAGTATATTGCGAGTTCCACGGCCATTCAGACCTCGTGGAAATACTCTTAATGCATTGGTATCTATTAGCGCCCTAACAAATGAGCTTAAAGAAATAGTGCAATAAAATCTATAAGTATGAATCCAGATTATTATTTAAAGAAGTACGAGGGTACAAATGAAAAGATTAGAAATTTACAAGGTTTTTCATTTCGCTGAAGTAGAATTTAAACGTATAAAAGCGTTATCTCTTTCTTTAACTTCATTTTTTCTTTATCTTTTTTTCTTTCATTTTTTTCTTTTATAATATACATATTCTTTTTCTGGTTAAAACCAGTTTCAGATGTATCTTTTTCCCTCTTTCCTCGCAATCAGAACGGAATGAGTCAAGGGCAAAATGTAATGCACGTGCTAACTCACTATCTAACGGGGGAACAAGCAAGATTTCTTTTAAAATATTGATATCCTTAATCCAAAATCTCTGTCAAATATATTAAAAAGGTAATTGAATGAGAATCCCGAAAACGGTTTTTTATATATAATTTTTTTTATAGAATTTATAAAAAAATACTTTTATAGGAATTATAAAAAAAAATAATTTTAAATGTTTCGCATATTGATATATTGTCGTATTTATATAATGTTTTGCCAGCGGTTGCCTGGAATACGTTGACTGTATCCCATGCATAATGCGTCCCAAAACGGAATACCGGCCCCGTGTATGCTTGCAGTATGAACATGACTTTGTATCTACCAGTACAATCAAGTATAAATGCAGCCAATGCTTATCTATAGAATATGCAAAATAAAAGCAAAACCACACAGATTTCGACATTAAAACTACCATATGTTATAAATTCTACAAACACAGAACCCAGTATAAATCCTATTATTTGTTTCGTAACTTGTGTATTCTCTCAGGGAGGCATACGATCCATAGTTAAAGATGCTGGAAAAATGGCCGGTTCTTTGTATCGCTCCTGACTGGTGCTATTATCCTCTATCTTAACAAAAGTCAGATCAGGCCGATAATGGATTAGTCCTGCCATATATGGGAAGATAGATGTACAGTGTTCACTTTCCAGTCTTTATAGTCCAAAAGCGTCTACTCAGCTTAAGTGGTAATATTTTTTTTCTCATCCAACAACCACTTTCCCCATAGACGAAACGTCGCTCGCTTCTCGCTACTGGTCGCTTTTTCCATAGAATTTTTTTCAGTTGAACTGCATTACTTTTTAACCTTCCTCAGTTTTAACCTTCCTTGATAAGAACCGCCATGCCAGGTACATTTTCTGGTATAGTGTGTTCTACTTTTGTCGAATGTCTACTTACCGTCCAGTGCAACACAATATTAAGGCCCACCATTACAGGTACATTTAACGACCCGCTGTTATACCCAACGTATAGTTCCATTCGAACATCTTCATCTTGAACACTACAATCTTAATATATTCAAGTTTAGGGTTAACCGTTAAATTGGAGTGAATACACTTGTAAGTAATGAAGATTCAAGTTACTTGTTATCATTAATAACGACAGAAAAAGGTTTGCAGTTACATATAAAGCATTTACACATTTTACTTCTGATCTTATTCAAGGAGATTCGTTTTTTTAACTTGATGTAAACAAATATAATATTTATTTTTATTCACAACACTATCATAACTCCATTAACATCATTGCTATGAACAAATCCAATTTAATTAGAATTTTAACTAAAATTCCACTATATATTTAGAATCTGCATTGCAAAAACTGTAAGATTTGATGGAAGTATATGGCGAAGTAGAGTGAAAAGTCTGACTGGGTCAGCATTTAACCGATGGAGTCGACCACACAGAAAAACCACGTCATGAAGAATACAGGTCTTCAGGGGCCATAAATTAAGTCGCGAGCTGCAGTCTTGGAAATATTTCTGAATTGGGAAAAATGTGTCAGCATAAACATGTGCTCTCCATTCCGGGCATGTGCGTTTGACTAAGAAGAATTGGGGCAAAAAATATGATTGAAACCAAATTCAAGGTATGTGACACATAGCAGATAAAAACTTATACGTGTGTGGAAGACTGTGATTTCGTATAAGTTGTTAATATATATATATATATATATATATATATATATATATATATATATACACCTTATTCGTACACGTTTGTGCGTATATATATATATATATATATATATATATATATATATATATATATATATACATACATATTTATGGAATTTAATGTGGAATCTCTATATCTGTTTTATACAATTCATATATGTTTTGATATAAATACAGATATGCATAGATATTGACATTTATGTATTCATATATATATATATATATATATATATATACACATATTTATATAGATAGATACTTAGATAGATGTAAAGGATGGTGTCATACTTACGCATTTAGATATTTTTGTATAATCAGACATGGATACAAAAAAAAAACACTCGCATATATATATATATATATATATATATATATATATATATATATATATGCATGTATACAACTTGATAAAGTAAAACAGAAACCCGTCGGCAAAGATAGTTGTTTTGTCTTTATTCATAGTGTCCTTTCACAGATATACGTTATCTGAAAATTTTACACGCACACACAAGCACACTCTCTCACACACACACACACACACACATATATATATATATATATATATATGTTGAAACTTGACTAATGCATGGAATAATAATGCAACACAAAATGTACTTAGAACAAAATGAATGGAAACAAGAATGTGTACACAATATCTACATATAGTCTTTTGTATATTCCTGGTAAGACCGTTCCTGGAGAATGTGTTGACTGAGTCGCAGTCGGGCAGAGTCTCTGGTTGAATCTCTTGATTCCTCCCTCTCTTCCCGGTACCAACCATATTTATATGGTCGGTACTCCACTATGCAAATTAGGTGGATCCTACCACAACAATATATATATAATCATTTATGTGCATACATATATATCACACGATATGTCTTTCTTTGACTTTGAATATAACAGTAAGCATAGTTGCTGAAATTTTATCGCCCAAACCAAAAAGCTCTTGCAAAAAAGGATATTTGATGTTTACCTTGTGGTCAGATATTGGTATCTGGGTCCGGTTGTGTTTTCAGCAGCACCTCTTCAAATATATTTATATATGCATGTCGATGAGAAAGGTATTTAGCTATTCAAATATGCATGGATATTGATACATATCTACACATTCATATATTTTATAATTTGAAAAGACTACATGCCTCTCCACAATGGAATTTCTATTTATATAAGCACGCATTTCTCTGTTTCTGTCTTTGCTGATAGATAGATAGATAGATAGATTGATAGATAGACAGATAGATAGAACTGTTATTAAGTCAAGATATGTCTTTGCTCATATTAATGTACACACACATTATATATATATATATATATATATATATATATATATATATATATATATATATATGACTTACTCAGATATGCATGCAAGTGACCCTGCATTTGTGCTTAACTCCATAACAATAAAGAAAATTAGCAGATTAATTTTATTGTTAGGTAAAAAATTATGTTAATATTAATGTTATAAACTCACATATATTAATAATATATACAGTTTTTTTTATAATTGTTTTGGAAATGTTTAAATTATGAACCAAGTTTAAGTTAGGACCAGAAGTTAAAAGCACATTTTTATTGTTTAAAAAGCTATTTCTAGAATTTTACTCAAACTATATGGTATTATGCGTGATGTTTTTTTAACGTCAGAAAGAAAATTTCAAAAGTCGATAAGAAAAACAAATATTTAATATTCTTCCATTACAGATCTAAATTGATAATCTTGTAAATGAATAGTTAAATTAATATGTTCTCTTTCATATTTCTTTTGACAACTCTCCATAGAAAGTGATAAAACCAGTATCATATGTTATGGTTTTATCTAACTTTAAAAGTAGTTTTATAATAAAATGCTATTAGCGGGGAAGCATACAGTAATAGTGTGGTCAAGAGAAATGATTTTATTTTAAACATCGTCTCATTGTCTGGTCAATTCTCTTACTTTTCTACATTGTTTTATTTTCATTGCATATAAAAACAAGTTTTCTGTCTTCAAATTAACCAGTAATTTAGTTTATTATCCTATCTCTGGTGAGATTACGCTGTTAATCATTTAACTGGCACATTGTTTTCTAAAGTATTTTTTCATATGCCATGTGCTTTCAAGACGTGGGTGATCATGTCTTTCCTTAGCTTCTTATAATTTGCTTTGCTAACATAGCTTCCTTACAAATCTACACTGTCAGAATTAGAACTGTTGCCTATTCATTTTTTTTCTTTGGTCGTCGAAGATTGAAAGACATTTTTATAACCGAAATTTATTTTGTGTTACTGCATATATCTTTGTCACTTTCCATTACGAACTGAAAGCACGGCACTTTAAAAATGCTGATTGTTTTTTCTTTCTTTAATATTTTGAATTTTGAGAAATGTTTCATTTATATACACGAACATATTTACACAAACATATGCATAAGCAACACACAGACAAACACATCTCCCTCTCCCTCTCTCTGTATATATATATATATATATATATATATATATATAGTGCTGCGGAAAAGTAAGTTAACTCCTAAGATAATATTAAAATATTGTGTCCCTCTTTTCCAAATAAACAACAAATTTTAATTAAACTATATTCGTTGAGGAAAACTTTCATTAAACCTATTACAAGCACTTTAAAAAATTTTCGCGGGATTTTTACTATTATGGGTTATTTTTTATTTCATCCAAATCAGTGGATTTGTTGTGCTCATGCGAAATCTAAAAAAAATAAAAATAAAAACATGATATATTCACTGTTTTTATCCATAATGTTGAATGTATCAAATAATTTAAATAATTTTTAACAAGAAAAATCTCAAGATGATTTTAAAACTGCTGGAAAAATGTGTTGATTTATTTAAGATTGAATGATCTATTATGACATGGAAGTAATTTTTATTTAGATACATTGTACGAAGGAAAGCAAAAATTATCCAAACTTTCGCCATAAATATCCTGTATATAAGAGCACTAATAATTTTTGACTTCCCCTCGTATAATGTATTTATTTTCAATTTGTCCAGTTGAATTCTTCCCCTATATCTACTTATGATTCAGTATTGCATATAATTAGCTTACAATAAACGCTGAATTGTACATGAATAATAATAACTTGTTTTATAAATAGGATGTATTATGACACTATTGTCTTATGAAAAAATATTTGATGAATAATGTATGAGAATTGTTTACATTTTTTAAATTTTAGAATAATTTAGAAATCTTTTAAATTGCTGCATTAATTTACACCGGTTAAGTGATATTTTTATTAAGCTTACTAAAACTTATCCACACAGATATTTTTAAAAGAATTTTGAATTTGTGTTGGTGTGTGTAAGCTTGAGAATTTTTGTAAATATGGACGCCCATACACGACATTATCAGAAAATAAGAAAGATAACTATAGTAAATTTAAAGCCAATGAATAAAAAGATAAGAGTAAAAACTGTTCTTAGCCAACGCGGTTCGCCCTCTGAGGGACTTTCTGAAGGCAAATGTAAGGAGTTATTTTGCTGTACGTATTTATATACAAGAGCAAGGATCCATTTATACAAACATGTGCAACAAAATCAATCCTTTCATTTGCTTTGATAAAGCCACTCAGAGAACGAAAGGCGTCGGCTAAGAATACTTTTTCCTCTTGCCTTCTTATTCATTTTGATCCTGCACAGATGCATTCTATCTGAAAATAATTTACTTATATATATATAAATACGAGAGAGAGAGAGAGGAGGCGTGTCAAAAAATTCTGATTTAAAATATCTTTTGGTCGATCTTTATTTTAGTCAACTGGCTTAATAATAATAATAATAATAATAATAATAATAGTAATTTCTTTCTTGAATTCAAGAAAGAAATTCGGATTACTAACACATAGAGAATGTCTCATATCGAGAATATTTGACATCGAAAAACATAAAGGCCCAAAAAATTGAATTATTTTTAATAATATGTGGAAATCTCCATCCTTTACCTGATGAAAGTCGCGAGTCCAGAAACTCGTGTAGTAAAATTATGGAAAATAATTTTTTTTAAAAAAAATTCACATTACAACCAAAAACGTTTGCGGTATCTCTCTTCTTTTTATTATACAAACTTTTCTTTCGTTGGAATAACTATAACCTCTTCCTTTTATATATATATATATATATATATATATATATATATATATATATATATATATATATATATATATACACAAACACACGTGTGTGCGTGTGTGAAAATTGGTGTGTAAATATGAATCAGTCTTCTGGTATGTTTTGTGTTGTTATGTTCCTATAGCCAAACGCTTTAAATCCGATTTTGAACTCACAACGCCCATGTGTGTGTGTGTGTGTGTGTGTGTGTGTGTGTGTGTGGTGGAGAGAGAGATAGGTAGATATAATTCTGTACTTGGGCAACAATCCCTTTTTTATACAAGTTTCATTGAAGACGACATCGTAGTACGATTAACCTTTTATTCATCTTTTTCGTATATTTGTATAATATATATATATATATATATATATATATATATATATATATATATATATATATATATATATATATGCACGTTTGTGTCTGTGCGCCTGTCTGTTTTTACCAGCACACCAATTATCTGCAGCTCCATGGAAACTCAACATTTTACAAAGAAATATTCTTATGACTATCTCCTTATAGTTAATGCATTTAACCACATGGTTCAAATAATCTTGGGGTTGCCGCCCATATGCGTACCAAAACACAACCTTGACGCCACCTGCCCCCAAATAAAAAGTCACCCTCTGATTAGATATTCTTGCTGCTTTTATGTTATGTCAAATGAGTATCAGGTGTGTACCTTTGTTATATGAATGGGATATACTGTAAAGTGAAGGCAAGCTATACTTCAGGAATGATGTGTGGGTGGTACATGTTATGGTTCATATGTGCCACCCCCCTCCCACTTCTGACTGCCTACTTTTCTTTTCAGTGCCTCCCTGGATCATTCCACCGCCCCAAATTTTGGAATCACTGATTTAATCTCTTCTCACTTAGATTGGCCGGCAAATTTAAGATCATATTTTGCCTACAATCTGTGTCAGGCTACGGACATATTGATCTACTTTGTTATATTTTGTAGTGTGCTAAAATCAGTTGATGGTTCAACTTATAGAGAAACCACATCCAAACCTCGACTTAAACCTGGTTTAAAAAAAGAAATAGGCAAATGTACTCTTTAAATATTGGCACTCTCTTATCTTTTCAAATAACTATTCTCGTGTTTCATTTTCAACATATATGAGAATGATTTGGCAAGATTTTTTTTAAAACCAACTAGCGTCCACTACCAAACTTTAGTGTTCATAAATTATGGCTTTGGGAGCAATTTCTGGTATTGTTGGCAGAAATATTCTCCAATATCTGGTGAATATCTGTTCCGTAATAAACATTAATATTTGCAATAGGGACTTATAATATTTATTGACTTCGCCAAATTATGTTTAGTCAAATAAACTCCTTCTTGTTGTCCTTGATCTTTTTCTGTGATGTTCAGACGGTCTCATCTTCAGTCTTCATCAGATTTGTATTTCGTTTTACGCATATGACGCTAGAAAACTGGTTGTTATATTACCCACCAAGTCAATACATTTGATCCAATATGAAGATGAGGAAATCCCCATCAATTTCTTTGAACCAAGCTATTCTAATATACAAGTAGATGTGCAGATGTTTTCTTGGTGATTCGGAACGATGAATTAGCTACGTGTCTTCGAATTCCAGTTGAGTTCGTTACTTTTGTTTTCGCTGAATCAGTCTAAAAGATTTTCCAAGCGTAGCTTAGATATGGCACAAGGCCGAAAGCATGGGGCATCCAGTGAGGATCGAACTGTCAGTAGTAACTGACATAGCAAGGCAACCATTACACCACGCCGTTGTGCCCTCGCTGAATCAGTGTATGTATCTACATCTTCCCTGTCCCAGTCTATGGATTAAATAGTTTCTTTAGCCTTGTTTGACAACCATTCTAGAAGAAGGAAAAGTTTAGATTGTAACCGTTCGGGAAAGTTAGAACTCCATCCCATAAAAACTACTTACGACCGAATAATAATTCCATTAGTATTTGGAGTTCACGGATTGTTTTTGAAAAATGTATCGATAGACTCATTGAAGGGATTCCTGGAAGCTTATGCCTTAAAGAAATACAAATAATTATACTCACAAGTACAACTCATACATTATGAAGGACATTATCCCTGTAAAATGTGGGTGTGAATTTAGGGTGTCATTTTCTATATCTTCACAAAAATTTCAGTGGATATTGTCATGAAGCCATTTCTGACTTTAGGATTCTGGAAGGAAATCATTACACAACAGAAATCAAATGACAATAATAATTAAAAATGAAATTAATAATCATAATAGCTTTTGAAATTACTTGATTGGCGGTGTTAACATTTACATGTTTTCTTTCTTTCAGTAAATATTCAGTAGAGACTTCTATAGTTTTGCTTGTCAATTGCTTGCCCATTTGTTGTTGGGTATGTTAGCAACATCATCCCATAAAATCTAATTACTAGCGAATCCAAAGCAGCAACATGTAACCCGATGAAAGCTGAATCTTCATATTTATCGGTGGAGTTTACGGATCTATAGAAATAATATAGTCATTCATGTTTATTTAGCAAAAAGCAGTCACACTGGACATAGAGCTAGAAATATAAAAATGAGTTTCGGATTTTAAAAAATGTGGAACTGTTTAGTCAAGGATTTACTATTATTAGTTTTTCACATGTACATCCTTAAATATTATTTTCAAATAAATATTTTTATCGTCTGCTTTTTCAATGAGTTAATCTTTTTTCCCAGACCTCCTCTGTAAACTTTTTTCAAAGAGTTCATTGTTATCATACAAATACACTGTCACCTCGCGTTCACTCGTGCAAGGGAAATGACTCGAGGATATTACAGGTTAAAATATACAATATATGATAAATATACAAATATATTATAAAATATACAAATATACAATATATTATAATATATACAAATATACAATATATTATAAAGTAAATTGAAGTAACTCAAGAATCAAGTTTAAAAATGTTATAATGTGATTCCTGAAACCAAAATATCTCTATTATACATATCCGATAATGGTCGAGTTTTACGTAAGAAAAGCAGGAAAGTCGCGGTAAAAAATATGACTTCATGTTTAATCCAATATCTAAAAGATCTACAATTTGAGCATTTGTTAAAGGCAAGGTGACCAAATCATTTTAATTTGCATAATATATTTATATCTTTACATTATTAAACAAAAGTCCTTGTTTTGAAGTCAACTATACATACATATTTAATTTTGTAGATCTCTACAGAATCTTGCAGATATTTTCATATGCACTTAGTAACAAGACTAATAATAAGCATTTCTTTTGTGCATATACACCCTTGTGCAAACAAGGGTGTATATGCACAAAAGAACCACTTTAGTTTCCTTTCTAAACAACCACTTTAGTTTCCTGTCTTTCAGCATACGGTCAGTTCTAGACCCACTATATTGAGAGGGTGTTATAGATTTCTATTTTTTATTCGTATTAGTTCATTTTCAGCGGTGAAAATATGAATCTGTTTTCGGAGTGTATGATGAAATTTGTTTGGCCTTGAAAAATAGTGCGATTTTCATCAGACCCAGACACTACTGTCTCGACTGTCGATTAGTTGTCCTACGGCTAGTGTCTGCGATGGACGTGACCCCAAAACTACGAAAATTGTAACGCTGTACGAACAGAACAGTATGCCTTAAACAGTGAGCAAATCAAAATACTAGAGACTGGCCCGAAAACTCTCCTGATTTAAAATTCAATCGCGAATCTTTGGTCAAGACTTCGGTGAATGGACATACGAAGTATTAACATGTGCACCGGGTCATGTTTCATTGGAAAAATACGAAAAAAAAAATAAACAAGTAAATAATAACGGAATTCGTTTTGTTTCCATTAATTTCCACAAGGGTGTAAGTTTGGTGAAATGCCTGCTCTGGCTGCAACATTAGCGTAGATTATTCATATTCTCCATATTTTTATGCTTATAGAAATGACGAGGGCTGGAGAAAATCGGACAGGAACTTTCTTTTAACAAAATCAAGAACAGGAGCTCAATTGTCAGAACTAAATTTGGAATGTTAATGCGCCTTAAGCACAGACTTTCAATTTAGATAAATTATTGGTTATAAAAATTTGGTTATCATAGATTTTGTAAGTACATGAATACGTAGACTCTTTACAGTCATATATTTAACAACATTAATTCAGTCGACATCTGGTTGTATGATAAGATTAGAGTTTGGCTGTTGGTATGTATACGTGATCAAATCGGTAAGGTCATGTCTGCCAGATGCGATTCTATGGTTACGATATGTATATGGCCAAATCTCGTCAGATGTTAATTGTCTATTCTTCAGACAGGCTATTTAATCTTAGAATAAAAATGAACAGAACGTCGCGATAAAAATCAAGGATAATAAACCGAATAATATACTCATCAGAATGAAAAAAGATAACTTGACAAGCTAAAAATCCAATAGAGAACCATTATTTATTTGTCACTAAACAAAGACAAAATTTGTCACATGTTTATTATTTAATATTACAAAGACGCATTTATATTTTTATAGTTATTTTACACAATACAAAGTCCCATTTTATAGTGGATCATAGCCTGCTGTCATCGGCTTTTAAATTTACGTCAGATCCAACCCCACATAGTGAAATATGGAAGCGTTTTCAGAGAGCCAGACCCTCAGGTACAAGAATTCAATTAATTCGTTTCGAGTCACTATTGATGGAAATCATGGGTTCTCAAAAGAAACGAAATAGAAGATATGTATTAGGTGGGTGGGTCATTGAAAGGGTCTCCTGAATTAGTTATTGCTGAAATTTAAACTCGATAATATCCCATCAACGTAATCATATGAGAAGCGTTGTGATAAGTGCATTAACAAATGAAATGATTATTTAAAAAAAATCACTT
Source organism: Acanthosepion pharaonis (assembly GCA_903632075.3). Taxonomy (NCBI): domain Eukaryota; kingdom Metazoa; phylum Mollusca; class Cephalopoda; order Sepiida; family Sepiidae; genus Acanthosepion; species Acanthosepion pharaonis. The sequence continues at coordinate 2,814,656 of CAHIKZ030000380.1, read as the reverse complement.
AACGTGTAAAATGCTGTTTTATGTTTACGCTATGAATTTCCTGCTCTGGAACTGTGGTATCGTTTAGTCTCGCGAGATGATAAATATACGCATCGAACAATCCTCTTAGCTCGAGTTAGTTGAGCGAATTGAGGGACAAGCAACTGCATTCGAACTTGCATTGTGTTCTTTTAATACCGCATCTATAATTTTTTGTATATTCATTTTGGCGAGAGCCTATTATTACAGAATCATGCATAAAGTTCCACTTTCTTTCTTGACCGATACTAAGTTCCAGCCTTCGACAAGAACGTTAGCCTCAAACTAAACATTGTATACTAATATTTATTTTGTCGCCTTATTTCTTAAATATTTTCATTTCTCATTCCAGTTATCTAACTTGTTTGTTCTCGATGCCTTTTAATTCATTTCAAATTAATTTATTCCGAATTGTTAAAGTAATTTTCCAGGAAGCTTAACATCAGCTAATACTCGTTAAAAGAAAGCGGTGTCCCCGTTTTTATAATGGTAACTTAGAGGTCTAACGATCATGTTAATGTCGTTCATGTCGATTATAAACTAACAACACAGCCACCCTTAGAGCCTGGTTATTGATGGTTCACGAATATATGTTTTGCTGAAAATTTTCTTTACATTTGAAGTAAGCTATTAATATTAGTTTGAATAAATATTTTATTTTTAACGTTGATATTAATAAATACACATAAACATATTCGGCTGTAATTTTTAATACTCTCCTAAAATATTTTTACTATTACAACAATACGCATTGAAAATATTTTATCATTATTCCTGATTGAGACCAAATGTAAAGCAATTTTTTTATAATTCCCGCCTTCAACTTTCAAACCATGAATCGTTATAAGAAAAATCCGATTTGCAATTAAATTCAATCTGACCAATTGATTCTTCATTTTAAGAAAATTTAGTATTTGATTCATTTATTATCTTCCTTATTACCTACCACTGAATTACGAATTGTTTCGAAACACTTTCAGTATTGTTAAAGATTTTAATAAGATCACATTTAATCAAATGTATGCAGTAAAAACAAAAAGGTCTTCAGGCATTTAGTTATCCATAAAAGTGTTACCTAATGTATGAGACAACACAACAGCCTTCTCTTTTTGTGGCACTTACTTTTCGCTATAACTCCCTATCAAAAGGCGGAACGTCTTCAAAATCTTATGTATCAGCCAATCGGAGAGTTAAACATCTCTGAAATCCGAACTCTGGAGAAGTTAACGGGAAACTACTAAACGGGAAACTACTAAACTATCTTCACATAATATCATACCGATTTACAGATAACAAAAAAAAATGAATTTCTGAAGAACAATGATCATCTATGTCCTGAAGTGACATTTAAAGCAAAAAGTTATAGATATTTCAACATCGCTCTTTTCAGCTTCACTTTGAATTGTTGCGACGGGACACATCTATAGAGGGATTGTGATATTTTTGTCCTTAGATGTTTTATCACAATTATTAATAATATTGATATTCAGTTTCTTCAATTTACTTTCCACTTTCTCCTCTTTGTAGTTATTATAATTGGTGAGTATTCTATTATCTAAAATATATTCCACTGACGATTGCGTCTAGCATGAAACAGCCTATCGCCTCTAAGTGTTGACTTCAATGTTCACTTTTATATTTACACACACTCTATCACTGATATTGAGCACTTTATCCCATAATTATAGCACACTTTAAGGCTATATTTCTTATATATATATAAATACATATATATATATATAGAGATAGATAGATATATGTGTGTGTGTGTGTGTGTGTGTGTGTGTGTATGAGGACCTACAATGATTCGCTAAAAAATTAGCATACCTTGATTAAGAAATGCTTGAAACTGAATAAAAAGAAACGTTTAAAATCAAAGGCTTTACGTTATTATTTAGAGAATAAACAAAACTTGTTTTTTTTTAATTATTATCAAATTATATTTTTTTACAACGTTCGATTCTTTTGTTTTTCTTGCGCCAGCTGAGATACCAAAGAATACTACAGGAAATTCTAGCGTCTTATTTGCTATGCAAAATACACTGAATTGAAAATACTTAAAACATATAATAATTTTCATATTTTAATGAATCTTTCACAAATAAATGAAATTGCTTTCGAAAATGTTTCTTTTTTAGAATATCTTGGCAAAAACAATTTTCCTTTTACATCTGTTATTCTCCACATTTATTAATTATATGCAGAAAACCTTGGAGAATTAAAATTAAAACTAGAGCCCAAGTTGCCGAAAATCTGCTCTGAATTATAAAATAAATACTGCAATAATTATTAAAAATTATTTAATTAGAAAAGCTTTTAATTGCTTTCATGAATAAGATATATTATAGGAACTATTATCGTAAAAATTCTTGATAATTAATGAAATTTTACGAGAATCGTTTTTATTTTTTAGTACTAATTAGAATAATTTATGTAAATCATTTAAAATTCTCCATTAAATTGTACGGATTAGGCTATATTGTTATTAAGTAAAAACTACATTTACTAATTATAAATAGAAGAGCTTACTACGATTCATCGAAAATCATCATTTTAAAAACAATTTTGAATTTTGTGTGTATTGGTGTATAAACGTGCCGATTTTTGAAATACGACCATCCATACACGACATTACCTGAGAATAAGAGTGATAAATATAGTATATTTAAAATTAAAGTAATTAAAATTCAAAAATACATTAGAGTTCGGAGAAAATTTTCCTAAATATACAAGATTACAGGGTAGTTGAATATTATATAAAAATGCACCATGTTATATTCAAGTAATTTTTACAGATATGTCCGCCGTAGAAAAAATAATTTTATTTCTTGGTCCTCAATTTTTTAATACAGCTGGCAACACCTAATAAAAACACATATATTTGTGTTAAAAATGCATTTCTGTGATATTGTAAACTAAAAGTAAGTAATATTTGTTCGAAATCAGATTAATTAAACTTTAAATGAGCTAAACTTTTTCGAATGAATATTCAGAAAAAGTATATTTTTTCCAAAGAATTTTCAATAAACGGAATTACATTGTGCTGACAGATGGTTAAAAATGACAAAGCAAAACAAAATCGATTAAAAAATGCAATTATAAACTCCTTCTATTTAAAATAAGTTTGAAATATACCAAGGTATTTTGCTTATTGTAAATATTAAGACTAATGAATTTGCTTGAAATTAAAACTGAAATAAAAGATTCACAAAGGTTTTTTTTTTCAAATATATACATGAATTTTCTTATCGATTCCAACGTATGAGGATCCGACATGATTCAATTTTTATGCTTGTGTCGTATGTGCCACTTCAGCCCATCTAGCGATCTGCATAAAAGTTCATCTATTGTGCGACATCGAGGATTAATTGCTCATCGTAATGAATCTGACCATAAATTTGAATTAAAAATGCTATTCTAATTATATGAGAAAGCAATTTACTAAGACGAAAATATATAGTCACTCAGTTATGTGTCATGCATGTTACACGCTTATGCGGTCTTGTATCCTTCAATGACGTGGGTGATTTTTTTCCCCGCAGTAGCTTGCCATTTCTTTCTGCAGTAGGCAAGTTGCTATCCAAGACTATAGAACCTGATCTGTCCTGTGTGAGAAGAGGATTCATACCTTTCCCAAGTGTATTAGCAAGTGAATGAATGTAATGGATTCGAATGGAATTCGAACTCAGCTCACCGATTCCTCAATCCGAGCCGCTATCCATTACTCCAACGTAACTTTACTAGCTTGACCATTGAGAGTAAATTTAAGTCCAGTTTCTTACATTTTTGGTGTATCATCTATTATAACAATAAATTCCTGGAAATATAAACAAAAAGAAAAATAAACTAACATTAAAATTAAATGTAAAATTGTCAACGTATCTTCCCCGTGCGTATGCATAGTTGCATCAACTTAAAAAAAAAACTTTAATTCGATAAAGTCCCACAAGACGAAACGCGTTACACGTAAACATTTTCAACTTTAGCATAGATTTTCTTTCTTTCTCTCTCCCACTCTCTCTCTCTCTCTCTCTATACATATATATATATATATATATATATATATATATATATATATATATATATTAGCTGATTTAAAAATATGGTTCCATGTGTGTGTGTGTGCGTTTGTGTGTGTGTGTAAGTGTGTCTATGTGTAAATGCGTCTATGTGTAAGTGTGTGTTTAAAACAATAATATATGGGAAAGTTCACACTGCTTTCGGATATAAATTCAGATAACCGTTCGTTTGGTCATTTCAAAATCAATATATATATATATATATATATATATATATATATATATATATATATATATATATATATATATATATATTCTGCTTCTCACAGGTACAAATAAAGTGACGCTTAAACATGAAGTTACAGTTGCCAGTCCTTTTGCATAAAGCAAAATAAACCAAACAATGACTTGTGCCATAAATGCATAGTCACATAATTAGACAAAAATAAAGCTTAGCAATAACATCGTCGCTAACACTAGCCAGAACTAGTGAACATTTTCGGCATGCATTGATTATAATTGAACGAACTTAGTCGTTAGTATTATGTCGAATTTGCCTCCAACTTTTGCTAGTCGAGCGCCGGCTGATCAGTGCGCATGGATTCCATACAAATTAGAACTGTAGCCTTGACACTTGGCAATTAGAGGTTTCACAAAGACTGGCAGATCAGTTCACCCGCGATTATGCTGCACTATAAATCAGAAAGCGTGCAAATCCCTGAGATTTACCTGGTTTTGGAGTCGGCAAATTAGCAGGCAATAATATTCGCCGGCCGTGTGACCAATCGTGAAATGAAAGTCGTCGTATTTGTTTCAGTCGTTGGGCTTGTGTGTGTGTGTGTGTGTGTGTGCGCGCGCACGCATTGGTGTATGTGTGTGTATTTCCTGCTCACGAATTATACTTTATGCGTTTGTGAGAATATGTGAAGGTGGGTAACTTTACATCGTACGATGTGCATCTGTGAATACTTGAGACGTAGATGCTTGCTGCACGTGTATATAAATTTCTAGAAAGTTTAGCGCATCTGGCACAAGGCTCATCTTAATATTTTGACATTCTAAACAAAAGGGAATGAAATTACCAACAGAAATAACATCTTTAAATATATGAAGAGTTATTAATGCTAGAAAGATCTGGAAAAATGTCAAAGTTTTCCTATTTTAGTTTACATTTGAATTTTAATTCTTAAATTAATGAATGAATAAGCTCATGACGTGTTTAACGACATTAAATTATCGGTAGAAATACTGCTATCACATCGTTAAATATTTGAGCTTAACAACTGTAACAAAATATTGCAATAAACGTCATAAATGTCAATTCTGGTCATTATTTTATGAAGTAAGAGGGTACAAATGAAAATATTTCAAATTGACAACTTTTTTTCATTTTATCGGAACGTTAAATATTTCTAACTTTTTTCCCTCTTTCTATCTTCCTTTCATTTTCTCACTGAAACAAATTAGTGTCTCTGATATGCCATTGTTTTTTTCACGTGGTCGAAACGGAATAGTTCATTATTTATGAGGAATTGGCAGGGCGTAAGAATCGTGCTAAGCAACAAACTAAGGAAACTGAATTATAACAGAATGATGGCACAGGCATCATATTCTTTTTTTTATACAGGCATACATGCATTTAAATACGAATGTCAGTGTGTCACTGTGTCACACTTTCCAATTAAAGGGACACAACTCTAACTTTTTATACCTCATGTCACAAATTCTAGATTCCCAAATTTTAATTACTGTGAATGTTTTCGGCGATTTTTTCACGTGCTTTTTTGCGACGAAATATTTTGTACGAAAAGTAATTTTTATAACATGGAAATAAATTTGTGAATAATCGAAATTAATTGCGAAATTCAGCGAAAGTCATGCGTGAAATAAAAATAATTTTTGTATGAAAATTAAGTAACTACGCATTTCAATTTTTCTTTAAATTAAATGGCAGCAGAAGAATTATCGTTGAACTTTTAAAAGGTAAATTTAAATATTAATGTAATACTTAAATTTTAGTTTTTCTGTAGTTTATTGCTGCCTATCGCATATGGCAGCTGTATGCTTCCCCAAAATAAATCTCCGCCAACAGTTCTGTTCTTTTTATTTATATATACATATATATGTGTGTGTGTGTGCGTGTGGGCGCGCGTGCGTTACAAAAATTCATGACAATGTGAAAAAAGATCGTTTGACGCGTTTCGTTCTTTAGGACTACATCAGACAAAAGTGATGCTTACGATATTGTTACTTGAAAATTTAAATTTTATTTTTATATGTAATAAGATATGTAGCCGAGTCAATTAAATTTAGTTTCTTTTTGTTTGTTTATGATTTTATCACTTATCTTATGAAGTATCTCATTATTAGTATTATTGGTATATATAAGCTCAGTGTTGGGATATTGGAAACCGGCTTATTTACGTTTCTAAGCTTTTTATCGTATTTTATTCTAATAAGTATATATACAGTAACCTGCAGTGCGTCATTAAAAATCTTTAGTAAGAATTCAGGATCTCTGTAAATGTGTTTCATATGAAGTTACGGTAAGAGCAAGATTTCTTGAACAAGCAATTAAAGGTACGATGAAAATTCAATTTATTACGAGAGTGTGAAATGACGACAGCCATTACTTCATCGAGGATAACCTTCATCATCTCGACCTAAATTTCATCTAATTAGAAATATAGTTCTGTACTTAGACGAAGTTAAATGAAACTGCTTCAGTAAGAATTTCTGGAATTTGGACAAACTCTTATTGAATAAGATTTTATTCATTTAATTTTATGAACGTTTTTATGGTTATTTAAATCCAAAACATATTTTTGGGGGACTGTGATAATGTTTTGGAGATAATAATTATTTTCTACTGTTTAACCTATAGCTGGGAGGAGAAGAGGAGGATTCATGCCTTTTCCGAAGCCTATTTGCATGTAAGTAAATATAACGAACACGACTGAAATTCGAACACGGCTCTCTGACTTCTAATTCCGAGCCGTTATCCATTACACCATCCTCACATCCAAGCTTACATTCATCTAGGTAGTGACCAGGTACGTCGATGTTTCGGGAACGAAGGATAACCTTTCTTTCAACGTGGTATGATCATAAACCCTATTGAACCAGGATTCCTTGCGCAATTGTGTCGTTTCAGTTGCCCACTGGAACACATATTACATTTTGCTGATCAAGAAAATCGAATATTTTATTTCCTACAAATTACTAATTTGCATTACTATTCTGCTAATATTTGCGAAAAGGAGGAGTTCTCTTGTGTTTCTCTCCAAGCAAGTCGATAAGGCCGCTAAGACTCAACGTGTTACTGTGAGTGAAAACAATAGGAGAAAACGTTAGTGAGGAGAAAAGACAATTAAAGGAACAGGATTCAGAAAGAGAGATGATAACGATTGATATCGCATTTGAACTTTTGAAGATCATAGATCATAAGAAACAAAAGATGGGAAAAGAGTTCCACAATCGAGAAGTGAGAGAATAGAACGTACTGTAACATCCACTTCAACAGTAAAACGATAAGACTTTTAAAATGGTAGCTACAGAAGAGGATTTCTAACAAGCTGGAAAGCAAGAATTAGCTGTATATTTGCTGTAGAGCGTAGAGAGAAGAGCCAGTTCAGAGACGCATAGTGAAACTAGCATTACTTGTGGGGATCTAGTTTAGCGATGATTGGAGAAACCATAGACGGAGTTATGTGTTTATATCACAGTATAATTTCGGTTCTAAGAGGAAAATCAAGCAAAGATACTCCTGACCAGTTGAGAGTGGAGCTAGCACGTCTAATGTGACGATGTTAATCATAATTTTTACCCCGAAGAGAGTTAGTATGGTCAGTTATAGCTGTGTTGTTAGTATGTCTTTTGCTTTCCAATCACCCGTTCGATTTACACGAGTCCAAAAATGGTAGATATTCGATTTATACACGTCTGCAGGTATCTACTTGACTGATGGTTTCTTTAGAAACGTGGTCATAACCTTTTGGTAGCGGAAGCAATCGACGTTTTCTCAGCGCCTCAACGAGTGAGTAGGGACGGAATTTAGTAATGTCCTAGGTTCACATTATTATATGTAATATCATTAAAATGTTGATGATTAAGTATGAAATAAGAGATCACATCAGTAAATTGGTGTCTTCGTAGAGCGGTATTTGTGTAAGTAATTGTTAAGCTTGTTCCATAAACATACTGACTTTACCCAATTTTATGAGTTATTGAAGCGTGGTTAGGTTCCAGATCAAAAGTTCAATTGTTTTAATTGCGGTGCATATTGATTGGTCAGAAATTAAATTTCATGATTTGCCGCTAAACTTTATTTCTTTTATGAAAACTCTGCTTGATCTCTCATCGTTAGAAAAACAGGAAATATTCAGTCGACTTTGAATAATAAACATGGTTATTAAAAAACAAGTATTATCCAAGAATAAAAATAATCGTATATATATATATATATATATATATATATATATATATATATATATATATATATATATATATATATCGTTTGTTTTTTTTTTTTTTTTTAGGACTTAGGACTTAGGTAATAGTTTATAATCTGTGTAATATTTTGACATTATTCCAATTTAAATATAGGAGAAATATTATAGGACCTTTGTGGTCTTTCTGTTTTTCGCCTTACTTAGAAGAATCTTAGAAGAAATCGCGAAATTTAGCACAAATTCCCAAGAACGTTAAATATATACATTCGAGTTGTGATTATTCATAAGATCATTCCTAAGTTTACTTTGGTTCTTTTTTTTATATGAAATCTCTTTATTTTTAACACCAGTTTTTATTTACTGTACACAAGTATATGTGTCTTTCTATACGTAGGCCTTCATCTGTAGAATTTAGACTGAACCTATGAGTCAGAACGCGTGATAATTAGAGAAAAAGAAAGAAAGCGAAAAATAAAAGAGAAAGTTCAACTGAGTATCTAACCTTGTGTCTGCTTCGTCACCTGTTTAACGCCAGGATTTTTACTATAATCTTCCTTCCTTGCTGGCCATTATATTTTATGGCTTTCAATGTTCGATTTTTGATTCCAGCAACCAATACTTTTATCCCTATCCCCATTACCTCGGTACTGAAATTCTCCTCTATCTTTGAGTAGAAACATGTCATTTGATTGCAACCATCCAGTATTAGGAATATGCTATGCAGGTTTTGAAAGTATCCATTTGTTGTTTTCAAAAGTTTCTATTTATTTATCTGTTTATTTGTTTTTTTATTTAATTATTCACTAGCTTTGGGATAAAGCCACACCTACAATTTCAACGGTGATTAAGACTTCGTGATATCAGACAGAAAAACACGAAATACAAAAAAAAAAAGATAAGAAAATAAATATGGCAAAGAATGATTAAAAGAGATTCATTTTCTAACAAAAATTACGCCGTTTTATTACATGTTGCTTTTGATGATAAAAAATATAAAGCAAAAACCGGGACTAGTGGAATAAATTAGCGTGTGAATAACTAGAAAGCTTTACAACAACAGAATAAAGAATACGTTAACTGAAAGTCGCATGTAAGCGATTACACAAAAACAGAAAAGAAAATTAGCAATGCCTTTCATAAAAAAAAAAACATAATCGATTACTTTAGCCATGAACAAAAAATCAAAATATTTGTGGATGATCAACTTTCTATATTTATTCAAATTAAACGTTTACAGTCTATAAACTACGCAGTTAAGGGCACATTGCATAAACACAGTATTAAATACTGGCGTAAATATATATATATACATATATGAGATTAGTGTAGTAAAATGAATGATACAGTTTAAGAGAAATCACTTGAGTGTGAGTTTAAATTCATGCAGAAGATTTTGATTTTTATATTTTATTAAACACATGTACACGCACACACATATATATATAGAAATAGAGTCTGAAGATGTGGTATATTATGAGATAAAGTGCTCAATATCAGAGATAGAGCGTGTGTAAATGTAAAAGTGAACATAGAAGTCAACACTTAGAGGCGACAGTCTGTTTCATGCTAGATGCAATCGTCAGGCCACCGATTGCATCTAGCATGAAAAAACTGTCGCCTCTATTTGACTTCTATATTCACTTTCTATATATATATATATATATATATATATATATATATATATATAAAAATGTATGTAATGCATTGAAGCCGATAATTATTTCGGATTTTATTTTTGTTGCTATGGTGAGAATAGAAATATATGAGGTCATTTTTCTTAGTTGATTTGCGATAGACACGGGACGGTTTAATAATGAAAGGTAATGTTTTATTTATTTCTTTTCACATTTAAATACTATCGAACCTTCGACTATGTTATGCGTTGAAACACGACTGCAATTGTGTAGCGATTCTTTCATGTTTTTGTTGTAATATCCTCATATATATATATATATATATATATATATATATATATTTACAGTGTTGACATAGAAATAAACACAGTATGGCGATTGTCACTTCCGTGCTTCAAGCGATTTTGTGTAAGTACTGTTCACTCGCCGTATTATGACGGTGGGAGCGTATGCTCATTTGGCTAATGAGGAAATCTCATATTTCTCAGTTTCATTCTTTTAGGGCATCAGGTTACATCGTATTTAATCCTGACCTCGAGGTTGTTCATTTAAATTATATATTTAATTCTTAAACGTATATATTTAACTTTTCTGTTCTACATTTGGTATGAGAAATAAAGTTTCTTAGATTTTGTCTATCGGATAATATATATTCCTTGAGCGAGGATGTGATTGCAACACGTGTAGCAGACATTTGTCTTCGAATACAAATGACCTGAATATACATTCTGCATTGGAAATGTCCATGTCTACATAATCTATATTTACAAACGAATTTCGATTTTAAGAAAACTTCAGTCCATAAATACAGAAAATTTGAAAAATCATAATTACATATGTACGTGCATTTATGAAAAGATTTTTACGTTTGAAATCTGACGTTTGCTACACGAAAACTAATAATCATCACTGAATTAAATGCATTGAAAAAGAAAGATATTTTTTGTTAAGATAAATATTTACTAGGTAAAATATATTTATTTTCATAATTCTGATGTAGACATATTTATTTATGTTAGCAAAAACAAGTGCCGTCGAAAACAGGCATGGCCGTGGGAATATTCAACTTTTATAATAAGTTTATAATTTTAATAAAGTGGAAAATATAAATGTCAAAGAAAAAAAATTGTTTAAAAATAATAACCAATGAAATAATTTTAATCGTACGAGAACTTGATATTTTTCTGACACAAAAGTGCCTATTTTCATATATATATATATATATATATATATATATATATATATATATATATATATATATATATATACAAATCTATCATTCGTCTGTTCACCTCGAAGTTCTCGACAAAATCCAAAGACGTATCTGCAATGTAAACGATCCTGACCTGGCATCTCGACATCAGTCACTTTTGCACAGACGTGATGTGGCTTCCTTCTATTATTTTCTTTACAAAAACTGACCTGAAGAGCTATTTTCCTGGTTCCCCAGACTACACAATTTAAGCCTGCTACAGGATTGACAACTTGGTCCCATCCTTTTACTGTTGAAATGGTTAAATGTAACTGCAACGTCTATTTCCTGTTTCCTTTCTCGCTCTTCCCGACTGTGAGAATGCCTTCCTCTTCCATGCTTCCATGATGATTACAATCTTCCAAAATTCAAATGCAGCGCCAACCGCCGTCTTCAGGTGACTTATAACTCGTTCATCTTTTAACCTATCCTCAACTCACACTTTTCTCTCATTTTCACTCTCTGTAATGCCCATGCTTGCTAGTAGCACTCCTGCCTTCCTTGCGGGGAAATGCTTTAAATATATATATATATATATATATATATATATATATATATATATATATATATATATATATATATATATATATATATATAAAAAAGACTTAAACACTATGTATATTTTCCACTAATATTATCTATCTATCTATCTATCTATCTCTCTCTCTCTATATATATATATATATATATATATATAACGTCACACACTACGAAATGGACAAAGTCCGACAATTATTTTAATATAATTTATTGTTATACGTTGTTTATCTAGACACAAATATTTAAGTAAATATTCTGTTCATAATAAACAGTATTAACAACATTTACCGGCCTGAACGTCCGAGAAATTTTCATAAAAAATATATATTTTCTGATAGAATTGAACCTGCAGCCTACACGGAATCATCATATAGCCGGACGTGCTATGCCAGCTTAGAGTGTCTAGTTAGCAAGCTTGATTTTACAGCTTCTAAACTACAATTTTCCATGATTTCACTCGAACGATTATATCTGTTCGAAGCGCATCTAAATGTAAACAAATGACGTCACACACCACGAAATGGACAATGACCGACAATTATTTTAATATATTTTATGGTTATACGTTATGTATATACAGACAAATATTTAAGTAAATTAAATAGTTTATTATAAACGGAACAATTACTTAAATACTTGTGTCTATATAAATAACGTCTAACAATAAAGTATATTTATCTATATTATCTATATATCTCTATATATCTGTATATCTATATACATACATATATATATATATATATATATATATATATATATATATATATATATATATATATATATATATATGTATGTATGTATGTATATATAGATATATAGATATGTATGTGTGTGTGTGTGCGTGTGTATGTCTGTGTGTGTGTTTGCGCACTATTTTGTTTTCAAAGGAAATTTATAGAAATGAGTTCCAGTTGATCCCATCTGAGTGAAGGAGAGTCAAAATTTGCATATGCGTTCGAAGACAGAGATAAAATGATAAAATAGATAGCCAAAGGCTATATTTTTTCTTCCTTTCTTACGACCTTGCTCTCTCTTTCGAAGCTGACTGGACGTGTTACCGAAACTGTTCATAAGAGTCCTAACATTTTATTTTATATCGTTACTCTACAAGGAGAATTATTTGTAGGTAACATATAGTGGTTTTTTCTTTACACAAACGATTGCTACCGCGAAATTACGTCAGTTACGAGTAAGACTTCGTTATAATTTCTTTCTTTCTGCGCGGAATTTCGTTTTAAATGTTAATAGTTGCCATTATAGTTTTTCTACTTACCCTTTCCCAAAACAATCGGACTTGAAACCCCGAATATATATATATATATATATATATATATATATATATATATATATATATATATATATATATAAATAAAACAATTAATGGATTTCGTTGTTAATCCAACATCGTTATTTATTGCTCTAAAGGCTATTTTAGCGGATTCCGATGTTTGAGCAAACGCCCATTTTTAAGCACTATTAATTAGGTCTATCGGCCTGTGCACTCGAAAAATTTAACTAAGAAATCACGTATACATTACAGTCACTCGAATGCGCAGGCTGATAGATTTTATTAAACCTGTTTAGAAAAGTTCAGCCTCTCTTCTTAAACATATATATTATAGAATATTACAGCTTACGCCTAACAACAAGCATCGACCAATAAAATATATGAAAATGGTGATTTAAATTATATATATATATATATATATATATATATATATATATATATATATATATATACTAGCAGTAGAGCCCGGCGTTGCCCCGGGGATGTAACAACAAGAGATAGATCAAGTATCGACCATCATAAAGACTGAAAAATAAAATTGACAAAGATTATTGTTTTGGGTTGACGGACACGCATGTCTTAATTAGTTTTTTTTTTTACGAATTGATCAAACCCAAATTCAAACAAAAACATTGTTTACAATCGTTATGAGTCTATCGATTGGTGAATAGAATTTTATTATAAACAATTGTCTTGTAAATGGAATTTTTAAAGCATTCTGAATGTAAATAAAGAAAAAAAGTGTGCAAGACAATAAGAAATACTACCTGCCGAAAAAAAAGTGGATGTTTGTTTTATCGGCTGAAAAATGTAAAAAACCGATCCCATATATAAAGGAACACACACACACACACACACACACACACACACACACACACACACACACACACACACACACACAACACAAAACAACCTTGGTTTTTTAACCTAAGTCACTCCACGGAATCGCTAAAACATAGAGCATAGTCTGATGAAAAAGACGCCAATATTTATGAAAAAACAAAATTTTATCGTCAAAATGCTTATGTTTTTATGAAGAGGATAGACTAAATTTTTTTTTAATTATTTTTAAAAAATTTTTCCATCTTTTTAGAATATTCTAAATTTTGATTTAAAAAACCTTGTTTCTCTTTGTCGCAACACACATTAATTTGGAAAATCTTGCAAAAATAAAAATAATTGTCAGATGTTAATGAAACTTTCAGAAACTATTCACAGATGATCGAAATTATTATAAATATGGTTTTTTTTATTAAAGTCATGGCAGAAATATTTTTTTTATATTTATTAACACTCCCATAACTAATTTTATGAAAAACTCTAGAAATTCGAGACCATCCGTTTTAGTGATTAAAATAGTTAAAAGCACAAGGCTTTGAAGAATGCAAATCATGTTTTTTTTGTTTTTTTTTTTGGCCATCGTACCTGAAAATCAGCTGTGAATTGTAACATAAAAAACTCAATAAAACAAATATATTATTTAGTTTCAAATGCTTTTATTTGTTTTAATTTGTTTTTATGAATATGGACAATATTTTCTGAAAGCAAAAATTTTTTTCAATGAAAATTGAATTTTAATACAATTATTTCTGATTTCTTTAATTTTAAAAGATTTTTAAAAAATGTTTAAATTGAATTTTAAATATTTTAACATTAGTTAAAAGCAACATCAACCTTTCAAAATGTCCGTGTGAGATTGTCATTGTCTAGCGCTTTGAAAATTGTATAATTTGGACCAATCAGATTAGCCATGGTAATTAAGAAATATAATTTTTGTGTTTATAGTCGGACAGTAATTATCAAGTACGGAAGACCAACCAGAATACAATTTAGTTGCATTATTTGAGTTCAGCATTGTTCTCCACTGTTAAGCCCCCTTTACTTTTGCGAAACACGTATGGAGAAGTTAATTTGAGTTTTCAATTTCAACTGAGAAGGGTACCTACAAGTAACAGTATCATCTTATGAAATTTAACTACTGCTAAACTTTAATTTATATGATCTTATTTTTATATTAATCTCAGTTATGACATTTTCCATAAATGAAATATCAAAATTAATAATAAAATGAATGGAAATACAAATAACACAGTAAAATGTAATAAATGTACATAAAATTATAGTATTTTATGTACACTTCTGATAAAATTTCATAAGAAAGGTACCTAAATTAATTAGATACCTTTTTTTCTTATGAAATTTAATCTCACTATTAATAGTCTTATTTTTTAATTTCTTTATATTTTTCCATAAAGCATCGTAAACGTAAAATGAAATCTAAGTACAAAATAAATAAAAAAAAAATAAAAAAATAGAGCGCTGAAAGTTTTCCTTAAAAGTAACGAGGTAAATAATTTGTTCACTTAAATAATTTCACTTCCTTCCATCCGTAGAAAGAATTCTCCTCCGTAAGTTATCTAAACGTCATGAATGTTTCCTTTTCGTCAATCGTCAAGCGACGCGAAAGGTTATGACCTGCTTTGTTTTATTTTCAAATTACATTTTTTCAGCGCAGAAGCTAAGTTAAGCTTGGTTCAAAATATTTTAAATAAACACTATAATTTCTGTTTTTATTAAAATCAGTTTTGAAAAAATGATAATTGATTTTTAAAAGAATATCAAAGTAAGATTTTAATCTTTTTTATCAAATCGAAAAAAATGATTGAAAATGATTATCTATTTTTGGTCAAAAAAGACCAAAAAAAAAAAACAATATTTTTAACAAAAATTTCAGACCTGCTAGAAACGATTCAAAAATGTAAAAAAATACCCCTAAAATATTTGATCTTTCCTCTTTAATAATAATATGAACATTAGACGATAAAATTTTGTTTTCGTCAAGTTCGGCGTCTTTTTCCTCATGCTATGCTCTTTTGCTTACATTTTCGTGGGTGAGTTGTCCCCCTTTCATTCTCACGATGTGTCTTAATCGTGTTTTCAAATTGATTTTGTGTTTTTCCCATTTTCGACCCCGTTAGAACCACCACAAGGTAATTTTATGTAGTCCTGTGAAGTTTTGTTGAAATCGGCTAAAAAATGTAGGAAATTCGATCCAACATATAAACGTTACAGACACACACACACACACACAATCTGCGTTTTATAATAAGTAAGATATATATTAAAGAGGAAAGAATCCGCAAACATTTTTGGTTATAATGTGGATTATTTAAATATATATTGTACTTTATTTTCCATATTAAAGTATAACATATATAAAAAAATAACTTTATAAACGGCTTCTCTTTTATATTTAAAATATAAACATTTCTCTCGTTGAAACAACTATGACCACACTATTTTTATTACAAACACACGTATATATAGGCACAGCCCACAAAAAATTATTCCTAAGGTTTAAAAAATATCTTAATGTGCAAATTCCTTCTTAACATTTTTTATTTTAGTTTTAATTTCAAGCTAATACATTATATTGAATATTTCCAAAAAACAAAATACATCGTTTATTTCAAATCGAAATTTTTTTTTTGAAGGATTCGTTTTTAATTGTCAGTGAATTAGCTAAAATTGTACATGTTGACAAGTCTGTCTACGAAACACAATCCACTTTACTAAAAATCTTGCGAAAATAAAATATACTGAGACTTTATTGCGGGAAGAATAAATGATTTAAAATTTAAATTTATTTAAGTTAATAAATTATTAATTTTAATGTAAAATATCGTAGAATGGATTTTTTTAACACGGAGGTGGTTGATTTGATGTGGAGTTGACACATGTATCGATAAACTGGAGGTCGCAATAGTGCAATAAGTTTTTCCATTTATGTTTAGAAAATATAGTTTTTTTTTATTTAATAACAATATCACCTAATCACTATAAATTGATATAGAATTAAAAATATTAAAATTTTATAAATTATTCTAATTAAATTTTGAAAAAGAGAAAACAATTGAAAAAAATTAAAACACTAGTGTTCTTAATATATTTTATTCATGTAAGCAATTAAAATAATTTCTAGTGAAATAATGTCTTTATTTCATTGGATTTTTTATCTTTTCATTCAGAATAGATTTTCGGTAACTGAGGAGGGATCATTTCTGACCAAAATAATTTTATGATTTAAATTCTCCAAGGAATTTGTTACGAAGAATATCTACAAAAGAAACATTTTACAAATGATTTCCTTCGTTTTCTGAATAAGTCCTGAAAGATTCGTTAAATTTCGACAATTATCTGATTTTTGCAAGAATTTTGATATCAACGTATTTTTGACCGCAATAAGATTATGCACCCCCCACGACCTAGAAGCCAGATAAACAGAAATCCTAAAGTTCTAAAAAGTAGTAAAAATATAATTTTTACACACAAAAAAAACTTTTTGGCTTTTCACTCAATAATAAGATAATTATGTTGTTGATAATTATATTAAGGTTTGTGAACATTTTCATCATGTATGCTCATAATTTTAGCAAATCTCTCTCTCTCTCTCTCTCTCTCTCTCTCTGTGTGTGTGTGTGTGTGTATATATAATAAATCCACATTACAACTAAAAACGTTTGCAGCACATCTCTTCTCTTTTTTAATGTACATACTTTTTCTCTCGTTGGAACCACTACAACCTCTTTCTTACATATATATATATATATATATATATATATATATATATATATATATATATATATATATATATATATATATATATACACACACAAAAAGTGGTGAGTGTTCATGTGACATTTTGATTGCAGTTCTTCTATAAGCTGCCGAAGGATGTATCAACAACTTGAAAATAATGCGAAAAGTTTTCAAGCCAACAAATAGATCATGGCGGAAAACGAAAGCAAATTGCAGCATTTGCCGAGTAAAGTTGTAATTCTACCAGAGGGCACCGTAATATCTTTGATTTCTTCTTTTTTTTTTTTCCTGTTGTCTTTCTCTCGTTCCCTATCATTTCCTACTTCTTCTTCTTCACTCCTTCCCTTTTCCACTTTCCCTTTAATTGAAGTTTCTACCTTAATACCCAGTAAAATTCTAATAATCTCGAAATGGTCGTAAATTAGTGCCTGGCAATCCCACTTCGATCTCTTGCTCTCTTTCTCTTCGCATTCTTCTCTGTTGTCCATCGTCCCCGCATTTTTCATTTTTCCTTTTATCTCATGTACGTTCCTTGATTTCGTTTCGAGTTGCTGGCAGCTTTTTCCGTGCGGTTTCAGAAGCAGGCGAAAAGGGAGTCTTGCCACCGATACAAAGAGCAGGAATAATAGAGAGAAAGAGAGAGAAAACGGATTTGGGGGATGAACCGTAGATGACCTAACGAAAGCGCTCTCGGTCCAAAGGCCCAGTTAAAACAAGGACATTTAAATCTTGTGCGGTGGATCAAGGAAGCGTAGGAAATGATACTCACCTTGGTACATTTGATTTATCGTTAGAGGAGATTTGGTGCCTATGTCTTTAACTAAATCCATCCTTGGCAGTGTTACTCTTCTGCCTTAACCATTCTCATCTCTTAACCCGAACTTTTCTTAATAATTTTAAAATCCAGTAGTGAGGAGCTTAAGCAGACAACATTGTAATATTTCTGTTGTCTGTCAAGAATAAGATTTTGGACAATATGCATATTAACTTTTAAATATACATACATACATACATAACAAATGCGCGTACAAACACACACACACATATATATATATATATATATATATATATATATATATATATATATATATATATATATATATATATATATATATATATATATATATGAATAACTTTTTTTCTAGTATTTCTCCTTTTGGTGATTAAAAAAAAAGGTGTAATAAAATTTGTCTATAGTGTCTATTGTCCTAAGCGATTTCGGATAGATTTTTTAGCCATATTCAAAAATAAACCCCTTGGAAATGGCAAAAGATTAGTGCGCAAAAACTAAATAGAAAATTTCAACAAATTCCCTTTATCTGTCAGTAAAATTAATTAGAGCCCTCTAACTGAGTGGCGTTTGCTTACATTCGTAAAAACAATACGCTAGAATTAGCTGTTTCTCTCTGCCGAATGATGATATCTGAGTGGTAGTAACTCAGACTGATATACAATCGATCGGATCTCGGTCTTGGCTTGAAAGATTCGGATGTCTAGTCGCACTGAGGATCTGTGATACATCAAAACAGTACTGTCACCGAATGACAAACACACACACACACACACACACACACACACACATATATATATATATATATATATATATATATATATATATATATATATATATATATATAATTTTTCCACCAGTTTTGTCTTTATCTTTATTCGATTTTCCCAAAATTGCGGTCGGTTCTGCGCCATAATCAATGGGATGGGAGAGTTCGCCACACACGCGATTTCTCTCACACATGCGCATACGCTCATAGCCCTGGGAAATGTTTGAATCTATTAGCATTGGTCTTTTTTAATCAAAACTGGACGATTTCACTGTGCATGAGACTGTGTAGCTGCCGCCGATTTACGATATATATATATATATATATATATATATATATATATATATAATAAATAATGAACAGTAAGAGATGAAATACAGTGTTCTTATGGATTCTTTATTATTTTTACTGCTTAATATATATTTATAGAGCATAAATATTATAAATTAACTCTTTTAAAATATGGTTTCTTCGCTACACGGGAATTACCATGTTTCAAAACCCAAACTAAAACTTATATATATATATATATATATATATATATATATATATATATATATATATATATATATTTATATATATATATATATATATATATATATATATATATATATATATATATATATATATATATATATATATATATATATATATCTGATATATATACATATCGATATATATATATATATATATATATATATATATATATATATATATATATATATCAAATTATATATATATATGATAAAGTGCTCAATATCTGAAATAGAGCGTATATATATATACGCAAACCAGATCACGGATATTTTTAATTAAATTCTATAATATTATGTAAAATCTTTGTAAATTGGTACCTATGAGTAAATTGGGCTCAAAAATAAACTTGTTCATTTGTAATTGTTTTCTTAAAATGTAAAACATTTTTGTTTCTTTCATTAATAGTGTACCATCGATAACGCACCCCGGATTGCTTTTACTTCCTTATAGCGGTTTTGGAGATGCCAACACACTTTTACCCTACTCTTGCTTTACAAGAGGCAAATTACAAAAAAAATATGTATTGCTACCCAATCCCACATTACATCTTCGACATAGTTGTGAACCTTTTACGCGAACCCGAAACTGATGGACTATTTTCATCCCTACAACCACATTCGAGCAGACGTTATACCGCAAACCTCTCTCTATTTCCATGGAAAATATACTGACCAATTATATTTCGTTGATTCAACAGTTCAGAACTTTACAGCTAAGCCTAATCATGCCAGTGACATGGGGTCAACTTAATGTCAACCGTTAGCTATCATTCATATACTTAAAATCAACAATTCTCTCTTCCCTTGAACATCCCCATTCTGTATTCTTGAGTGAATTTTGAAACTCGCACTGAGTGAATAACAGCTTAAAATTTGAAATAAAAATGAAGAGAAGGAAGAAAACATACAGAACTAGTTTGTCACTTAAAGGTTTGGAAGAAGTATTTGCCTGAGGAAATATAATTCAATTTTTCATACAAAAAATATAAACTGACGAATAATTGTTTTGGTTGCTTGTCGACTGCTTTTTCTAGCTATGGTTATAAACCAGTCTAAGAAAAGGACAACTCTGAATTTAAAACAATATGTAACTATATGTATTGATTAATTTCAAAATATGTAACTATATGTATTGATTAATTTAAAACACTATGTAACTATATGTATTGAGGCGCTTGTCTCGCTAGAAGATTTACGATTGCATAATGCGTTCGATACTCACTAGGTACTCAATACATTTGCCTTCTGCCTCGTCTATGTTACGCTGAGATAATCGCCATATTATACAGCCTTTAACTG
Organism: Acanthosepion pharaonis; assembly: GCA_903632075.3. NCBI lineage: Eukaryota > Metazoa > Mollusca > Cephalopoda > Sepiida > Sepiidae > Acanthosepion > Acanthosepion pharaonis. Next base: position 2,793,461 of record CAHIKZ030000380.1, on the reverse strand, counting down.
CAGTAAAGGGTTGTGAATTATGATTTCGATTGATGTCGATTAAGAAACGAGATTTCAACAAAAGGAAATACTTTTTTTCGCTATAAAACTATTAAATTTTCGATGATAAAATATCGAAAAATACTCTCTGACTTAATGAATTAACCGTTTTGATTCTATCTGATAGTCCCATTTTTGTAGCGTTATGCCAGAATAAGCTAAAGTTACTAATCACCTATAGCAATTCATAATAATAGTATATAATATAACGCAACTTTATTTTCACAATAACTTCAATTTTGTGCATATATATATATATATTATTAAGATGTAAAACAGACAAAATTAGAGGGTATAACAAACGAAAAATTGATGTAAATGGCAGTCCGAATCAAAACAAAAGCTTGTCTGGAAATTTCAAACAGAAATTGTCATAAAAATACATTAGTAGAAACACACAATCATTTTTATAAGAATCAATTAACAATTTCTATAGTTAACTTAGATATTTTTCAAAAGGGTCCTTATACATCTGTAGAGAATAATATTTATGGTTTCGCGCTATGTGAAATTAAGCTCAATAGCAGTATTTTCAATTACAATTATTTTCCGTTATATTATGTCACTTACCGTGAAATAGGCGCATTTATTGCGTCTTTGTTTATTTTAAAGTTTATACAATGAGCATTGTCCTATGATTAGCTTTACTTGTTGAAAAATATGCAGTAATAAATTAACATTGATATTGTTTGTAATTAATGTGCGTATCAATGAAACATGTCTTTTTCTTCTGTTTCTATATCGGAAATTTTTTTTCATGAGTCTCAATGCGCAAGTATTATTACTGTCTCTTTCATTGCGAGAGAGAGGCAAATTGTCGGCGTTCTGAAAACTATATAAGGTTTACAGTTAGTCAATGAAATGCTGAAATAAAATGTATCCATATTTTGGTCAATTTTATAGATGGGCTTAAGTTATTTTTGAGTTCGCTGATATAAGAGAGATAATTTAATATATATATTTTTTTCTCTAAAAAGGTAAACAGATAAATTTGTATTAGAATATATTGTGAGAAAAATATTTAAATATTAACATCTGAATACATTGGGAGAAAAATTATTTAAAAGATTAAAATTTCAGCATTCCCCTTGCATTCATTCTCCTCTGTAGTTTCATCAACGCAAACATCGATTTAGTCTGAAGTACTACATGACAAAACATGTCATACAAAAAATCTTAAACTTTATCATTGACTTTCATAACATTTGAATACTTTGTAAAATGGAAAATAAAGCGACATAATTATTGAATCACAAATGTCATGAGAGAAAACAAAAACTGGTATAAGTGACTCGTATTTTTTTATTTTGTTGCATTACTTGGAGAAAATATCTGCAATTGATGTTAATCGGACAGAAGTCATTGATACACTATTTCATGTAATTAATTGATTCATAAATTCAAAAGTTGCTATTACATAAAACCAAAAATCATCTAATTTCTGACAATCCAGTAACAACTTATGCATATACACACTTGTACAAATTAATTGAAAAACAAAAACAAAAACAATAATTCCGTTATTTCCTCATCTTTGTCGCCATATTTATTACAACTTTTCGGTCGTTGTACGCACCGGCCTTCTTCAGTATCTGTCTATATTTCTGAGATGAGGTATTATGTACACTATTTACATTATTCGGACTATTGTCCTCATCTTTGTCGCCATATTTATTACAACGTTTCGGTCGTTGTACGCTCCGACCTTCTTCAGTATCTGTCTATATTTCTGAGATGAGGTATTATGTACACTATTTACATTATTTGGACTATTGTCCTCATCTTTGTCACCGTATTTATTACAACGTTTCGACCATTGTACACTCCGGCCTTCTTCAGTATATGTCTATATTTCTTAGATGAGATATTATGTACACTATTTACATTATTTGGACTATTGTCCTCATCTTTGTCGCCATATTAGTTACAATGTTTCGGCCGTTGTACACTCCGGCCTTCTTCAGATGGTTGGAATGTTGAAATGAACCCTTTAATTTGCTCACTTAAGTAGACTGTTCTAGTTCCACGTGCCATGTTTAATGGATGTCAGTTATCAGTTATCTCCTGTTAATTTCCCTCTGGAAGATCTCCACTGCCTTAGCGAGTATTGAACTCACACACTTTGGGTGTTGTCACTGGACCTAATTAACGCCTTTATGTGTCCTTGAGGAATAATGTAAATAATGTACATAACACCTCATCACAGAAATATATAAAAATTCCGTTATTATTTAGTTTTTTCGTATTTTTCCACTGAATCATGACCCAGTGCACACGTTAGTACTTCGTATGTCCATTTCATGAAGTCGTTTCTTGCAGTTTGACTACAGATTATGGATTGGATTTAAATCAGGAGAGTTTCAGGGCCAGTATATTACTTTGATTTGCTCACTGGTAAGGTTTGTCAGTGTTCGTGCAATGTTACAATTTTTCTACGCTCCTTGGAGTAATATCCATCGCAGACAATGGCCGTAGGACAACTTGTCGATATTTAAGACACTGCAAATGGTCTGAGGAAAAAATAGAAATCGATTACACCCTGTCACTCCAGTGGGTCGACAACTGGCCGTATATTGAATAAAAGGAAAGTAAATCGGTTGCTTCAATCAACTTGCACCAGGGTGTAATAATATATATGAATACAATTTCACAAACTCGAATTAAACTACAAATGATATTTTCTTAATTGTAATGTGTTCTATTTTAATATTTTCTTCACTGTATTTCATAGTTTTCAAAGGTGTTATTTTAACTCTTTGTCTCACAGGAATCTTAAAGAATAACAAATATTACAACGTGGGCAAATGTGCGAAAATTTTATAACATTTTACTATAAAAATTTATTTTTATACTTTCATAGTGTTTTGTCTTTGATTGGAGTTCACTATTTGCCCATAGCTGTTACCCTATCAGGTTGTAACACCCCGAGTCAGTGTGGACCGGGTAACAATTGAATTGGGTATGACGATAAACTACATCCGGCTTCAAGAAATTTCACAAAACTATTTATATAAAGTAGTTCTCGTAAAATTTCTTTTGATCCATAGTGCATTTTTTTTGTATTTTTTCTTTGATTTATATATGTTTTATCTTGTAAATTCTTATTATATTTTAAATTCCTGAAAATTGACGATAGTTTATTTTTTGCAAATGTATATGATAACACCACTGAAATATTTCTTCTTTATCTTAATTGTCTCTACATTACACTTAATATCAATGTTGTTATGGTTGTTGGGATTATTATTATAATTGTGATTTTTTTGTATTTTACTTCTGTGCTTTCGTAGGCTTTGCTTTTGGCATTTTACAGGAAATAATTTGAATGTTGGAAGAGTTTTAAAGTATTTCCAATGTATTTCTCTTCAAACAAGTATTGAAGACTACAGATTCAAAATGCTCTGAAATCAAAGCCTATGTTTATTTCGAATTTTATTTTATTGTTGTGAGAGAATTATTAGTATAGACGATCGTTATTATTTGTGGATTTTCGACAGACCTTTAATTGTTTACTCTTGTGTGTGCATATTAACATGGGATCGAGTTATGGTAAGGTATAGTTTGATTATATTTTATAGATGAAATTGATTGTATGTTATATACTGTTTAATTTATCAACACGTTCTGGTAATGAGGAATCTTATCAGTATATTAATAGTGCATCGTCAGTATGTCGGAAAAATGTTACGTCTTTTAGGAGAATAAACCGAAAGCGTTCGGATTCTAAAAATTCTAGGGAGAGGTAGGCCAGTACTCGGCTGAGTGGTGACCCTATTGGTAAGGGAAATTTCTGTCTATGAAAAAATTCCGTTGAATATAAAATAACTTTGGTTATTAATGAGACGAAAATATTATAATTTTGTTCATATGTTGATTTTTGACGTTTTTTAAATAGATTTGTAAAAAATTTAGGCATTTAGTGACGTGTATATCAGTCAGTTATGTGCCATGCGTGATACACGCTTACGCGATCATGTATCTTTCGATATATGACTGACGATGCAGATTTATTTTCCCGCAGTATGCTGCCATTTCTTTCTGCGGTAGACCAGTTGCCATCCAAGGTTATAGAACCCGGCCTCTCCTGCTATTTACCCATAGCTGGGGGAGGGGAGAAGTAGAGGATTCATGTCTTTGCCAAGGGTATTAGCACTTAAGTGAATGTAATAGATTCGAACTCGGTTCTTCCAATTCCTCAATCCGAACTGCTATCCATTACTCCACCGTGCCTCCTCCGGGTATAGATGAATTTGATATCCAAGCTAGCCGTGTTATATTTGTCATATCTCCGGGTTTTAATCTATTGATGAGATCGCTGGAATTTTTAATGTGTTTTGAGCTGATTGTTTCAAGGAGGGTTATTAATGTTTTGCTACGTCTTTTGCAAATTTCTAGATGTGCTGTTAATCTTGGATATTAAGGAGCACAATAGGGTACCTGATATGCTTGTTTTTGGTAGGTTGTAAAACTTGGTTATGGCTGAGTGGTATTCAATCAGTTTCACCGACGAATTCTGATAATTCTCATAATGGGTGTGACGATAAACTACATCCGGCAGCAAGGACTTTGATCGGAGGTTTGGTGGTTTTCAGGAGCGTGGAACCACTTTTTAATTTCTGTTATTCCCAGTTTCACACTGACCAGTTTAGTACCATCTATTAGAGTTCCAGCTATGGGTAAATATGAACACCAAACAGAAACAATTAACTATGAAAGGATAAAAATACATTTTTATAGTAAAAATACCAGTAATGATATCAGTTTAGAGTAAAATTTTCAATACGCATATACTAACAAACTGTAGCGACTTCCCCCAAATCTGTTTAAAATATTACCAAACAAACAACATGAAAGAACTCTTTCATGACATTAATCCATATAATATCCTACAATTTCTTAAAGAAATCAATCTGTATTTCCAAAATATAATTACAACACAAAAAGTACATATCACCGCCCATAGTAATTATATCCACATACACATGTAAATGCACAAAAGGTGAGCATCTATCATATATTCAGTTGTGAATGAAGAATATCATAACATACTCTTATTACATTATTTACACTATTCGGACTATTGTCCTCATCTTTGTCGCCATATTTATCACAACGTTTCGGCCGTTGTACGCTCCGGCCTTCTTCAGGTGTTTGGAATTTCGAACTGAACCCTTTATTTCGCTCACTGGTATAGACTGTTCTCGTTCATGTTTGATGGATGTCAGTTATCAGTTATCTCCTGCTAATTTCCCTCTGAAAGTTCTCCACTGCCTTAACCGGGTATTGAACTCACACTCTTTGGGTCCTGTCACTGGATCTAACCAACGCCTTTATCCACTGTGCCATGTCTCCTTGAGGACTTTTTTAATTCCAAGTCCCAAGAAAATTAAATTTCGACATTAAATGAACGATAAGGAGTTGATATGCCGTTAAACACATTAATCAATCAATCCTTTTTTTTTAAATTCTGCATTACTCCGTACAAAGCATAAACGCCACCTAAACACAAGGGGTTACAGGATGTTGAAGAATTAGGAACAGAAACATTAATAATGAGTGGAAGGGAAAAGAGTAATTAGAAGGAAAGCAGGTAGTGATCGACATTGCATTGACATTTTTGCAGATCAATATTGGCTGGAAAGCATGGGGCCGAAAGGGAGTTCCACAAACGAGTAATGCGAGAAAAGAAACTTAACATAGAATTTACGGCTACCTCTAGCCAGATCAACTAGCATCTGATGAGATCTCGACGCCAGTCTAGAACTGCGCATAAATTCATAAAATCTAGGTACCATAGCAAAGTGCTCATCCAAACAATTGCCATGGAAGTATTTATAGAATTGATGTGCAATTTTTTTATGTTTTTTTTGTTCGTGTTTCAATGTTGTTGAATTTTTTCATATGTAATTAGATTCCCGAGGAATAACAAGACATCAAACGTCCTTGTAGTTTCCTGTCATAGATCTGACCACAATTTCGTTTTAATAAACGCCATTCTGATCAAGAGAGAAAATGATTCACTAGGAGGAAAATTAATTGAAAGTAAAATAAAATCATCTGTGATAATTCCTAAAAGTATAGCCGAAAGCGCTCGGATATGCAGAACATTTTGACAGTTTTTGCACACATTGGGCCCAGAAAGAAAATAACTTGTAGGAACATAAGTAAAATTAAATAAAAAAGCCTAATTTGTCAGACGTCTTTTGACGAAAATATATATATATATATATATATTTATATATTTACAAGATCATCGTTCCGTTTAAATATGATCACGTTGTCGTCACGTGGGCGATGTTATCTGTTTGGATTAGTTGTGCTCATATATGGGGGTAGAAAATGAGTGAGCGATGATATATATATATATATATATATATATATATATATATATATATATATATATATATATATATATATATGGTGGGTAGAAAGTGAGTGAGCGATGAATAAATAAACTTACAGTGGAACAGAATATAAACATATATGCGTCTACTGGATAAAATGAATTCTTTTTCTTGTATCGATGTTTTTTAATGCAGTTTATTCCCATTGATTTGAAGATAAAATGGAAACTATTTCTTTCTCCAATAATCAGATACCATCAATAAAAAAATAACAAAATAGGTTTAATTTGCCACTCTCACAGACAAAAGAAACAATAGTCAATAATCGAATTGATAGATTGTAGTAGAAAATGAAAAGTTGATTTGTCTTTAGATTTTTAACTTGAAAAAAATATGTTGCCCAGAAACCGAAAGTCTACCTTGTATGAAGTTTGAAATTGGACATAATTTCAGGATTTGCTCTCTGATGATGACTTATGGATTAATTTCAGAGTCGGTTCTCTGAGGGTGAATCATGACCAGGCTAATTTCAGGGTCTGCGCTCTGAGAATAACATACGACTGGAGTAATTTCTAGGTTGGTCTCTGAGGATGACTGGAGTAAATTCCGGGTCTGCTCTATGAGGATGCTATATGACTGGAGTAATTTCAATCTGTGCTCTTTGAAGATGACGTATGACTGGAGCAATTACAGGTTTTGCTCTATGACGATGACTTATGACTTGAAAAAATTCAGGGTCTGCTCTTTGAAGATGACATGGCTGGAGTAAATTCAGGTTTTGCTCTATGAGGATGACTTATAATTGGAGTAATTTCAGGATGTGCTCTCTGAGGGTGAATTATGACTGTAATAATTTCAAGGTCTGCTCTCTGTGGATGACTTATGACTAGCGTAATTTATGGGTCACCTCTGTGTGAATGAAACGATCGATTTCAAATTCTAACCGAATCTCTTTCGTTTACTTCACCTTTAAAAATTTGAATACATCTTCCTTCAGCTGTTGTTTGGCAACCAGTCTAGGAGAATAAAAACGCTGATCTTTAGCTTTAATGTAAGTACCAGTCTGAAAAGTGACTGGACTCATTAGTACTAGACACAACGACAGTTTTCTTGTTTTTGTTCTTTTTAAGCAATTCACCACAAGCAAGTCAGTAGTGCCACTAGTATGCAAAGGACTACAGAGAGTATAAGTAAGGGATAAGACTGGGTATAGGGGGTTTGAGGAAACGATAAAAAGAAGAACGGGGATCAAGGTAACAGAAGATGTCGATTGGCATTGCATTTACATTTTTGAAGATTATTATTATCAGGGAAACAATTAAGAGGAAGTGAGTTCCACTGTCGTCTGGTGCGAGAGAATCTGTTGGAGTAGAAGAGGCAGATACATTTAACTGTTTCGATCATAAAGGGGTGGGACCGAAATGCCAACCCAACAGCACGCTTAAATTCATGCTGTCGAGGTACCAGTGAAAATAGCTCGTTAGAGCAGATGCCATGAAAATATTTATAGAAAAGACAAAGAGAAGCCATATTACGTCGGTGAGAAAGTGACTGAATTCGAAACCCCAAATCAGGACAGATTACATTGCATATTCGTCTTTGGATGACAGTTTATGTAGTTTTCAAGAATCCTAAGAAATTACGGTAAAAATGGTTAAAATGCCTTTAGAGCCTGTTGCTCTTGCTGAAGATTATTCTACTTCGAGCCTTGTGGACTGGCCTTATAGCAAAGAACTGTACCAAATAACAGAAACAACATCATTTGAGTACTTTCGATATTAGGAACGGCTAAAATGGGTTTCACATGTGACTCGAAGCGAACACTAAGAGAAAATATTGACATAATCAAGATGCTGACATTCCACACTACTTCAAACAAAAGGTTAGGAAGGAAACCCTTATCAATCCTAAAATGAGATATATTAACTACTGGACTTGAGAAACATATTTTGATGAAAAGTTGTTTTAAGAGAATGATTTTATAAAGTTCAACTGACTAGTACTGGCTGTCTTGTCTATGAATGCAATATGTTTCTTGATAAGGAAACGGTTAATATTACCATTAACATTGATAGTGACTGTCGATAAGCCTCTATTCAATATGATAAATCATTTTTAAAGCCCATTATTTCAGGACATACGTGAACATGACTCTCCACAGCCTCTTTATTCCTTCATCTAGACTGGATGAAGTAGAATGATATGTAAATGCCGTTAATAAGAATATTATTAAAAAGGGAACTTAACAGCCTTGGTCGAAATTTGAACGCAGTTTCCATTTTCTACGCTAATAACCGTATTATATTAATAACAGCGACAATCTCCTCAAAAACTTAATATGCCAATGAGATTATAAATAATAATATTTATTATTATTATTATTATTATTATTATTATTATTAAAGCTGTTGTTATCGGCATTTTCTGTTGCATATGGACTTCAATTATTTATAAACTTCGGCTGGGCAATATTTATGAGTTTATATTTATTTGCAAGGCCTGAACTTTGTCCGTTTGAAGAGATAATCTCTCTCGATAGCTACATTCGTCACCTTAATACAATTGCTACTTAACCGTCAGATGTAGCATTGAGTCATTTGTACGCTAGAAATATCCACAAAATAACACCCACACTGCCACGCCTTGGAAACACAACCAATTACAAATTTAGATAAAATATATTCTCCAATAAAAATAATTTGCCAAATGTAACAAAAAAGAAAGATCAAAATTGGCCCAAGACGAAAACAACCATATTTCAAACAGAATCCTTGTTACTATCCCGATTTTATTTATTTATTTATTCTAATACACTCTTATGGACTCTTCACATTGTCTTGTCGTTGCTTCAGCACTAATATTATTATTATTACTATTATTGCTTCTGTTGTTGTTTGTTAGTTTTGTTGTGTTTTCATCTGTAAGGATGATTTGTCGATATCCCATAATTCACGTCGATAATATGGACAATTTCATGTTCGTATCCTTTTCCAAGAGATGTGACGTGAGACTTATGACGGATCCTCTCCTTGCAGTTGTTTTGTTACACAGATATGGAAAAGACAAGGGGAGATAAATCTAAAATGATTTTTTTGTCTTAAAAATAATATTTATTTGATATTTACTTTTTTTTTCTTCTTTTTTAGACGATTTTTCATGGAAAATCTGAAGGTGTCTCGCTTGTGTTTTCTATACAGATTTTTTTCCTGTTTTTTTTAATGGTTTAGCTATTTTTTTCAAGGATGGGAGGGTTTACTCTTCATTTGCTTGGACATTTAATTAGAAACCTCCGCATGAAAAACTGCTTTAGAATATTGCTTTTATTATTATTATTATTTCACGAAGGATTTTATGGGAATTACTTGGTATCGTATCTGATGGTATATAGCTGTTTCGATTGGCTATAGAAGATAAAAAAACTTGAAATAAGAGGGGAAAGCGAAACAAAGAAAGAGAATAGATTAAGAAATGAGACATTGACGTATTTCCAAAAGAGCAAATGATGAGAGAATAAAGATTGTATGTAAAGAGAAAGATGATATACAAAATTTTACAAAATAAAGGCAATATTTGAAATATCCAGATAATTTGGGAAAAAGCAAAAAGGCTGATTACAACGACGGCAAATAAAACCATATAAAATATGTTCGATATACAATGATATCAAGGTGGATTTCCTGCGAGATATGCATATGTAATGTGTCTGTTTGGTATATACACATGCATATATGGTTTGGTTTGGTTTGTTTTACGGTATATAAACCTCAATGGTTTATTTAAGAACGACAAGATTTTTATTGTTGTTAATATTTTCTTTCTTCAAAAATATATTGCTGGTATTTTTTCTTCAATAATAATAATAATTATAACAATAATAAAAATTTGATAATAATTTTTTCCTCAAAAGTTTGTTGCTGGTAACATTGCAGTATTGCTAGTAATAATTTTTCCTTCAAAGATTTATTACTGTTATTAAGATATATTTTTACACTTTCATAGTTTTTTGACTCTATTTTTAGAGTTAACTATTTGTCCATATCTGGTACCCTAACAGGTGCTACCACCCTGAGTCAGGGTGGACCTGGGAACACCAGCAATTAAGAGGTGGTTCCACGAACTTCAAAATCTCCTGATCAGAGGCCTTAAACAGGACATGGATGTAGTTTACCCAGGACAGTATGCACATATGTGTTTCAAATAGACAAACCAGGGCATTTTATTTTTAAAAGATCCACCCTAGATATCCTTATTCTAACGACCTCTTTTATTAAATATTCATCTGAAACGCTTTATACTAGAAAGCACGCACTCAAAATTAAGGAGCAGAAGGTGATTTCCGTAATAATAGAGAGGGATGGAATAAGATTATCTCGGGTGGAATTTTCGATGAAAATAGAATAATCCTGACCCGTTTATTTGAAACTAGAAGCTGCAAATATCTCTCTCGTCCTTTCCTTCTTTCTATATATATATATATATGTTCTAGTCCTGGGTATGACGATAGACTAAATGCCGCAGCAAAGTCTGTGATCGGTGTAGTGCAGGTTTTAATATGGAAGCACCTCTTAAATGCTATTG
>CAHIKZ030000380.1:2737500-2777500 GCA_903632075.3 Acanthosepion pharaonis | reverse complement strand
ATTGTTCTTGTTCCACGTGCCACGCCTCTTTCGGATGTCTCAATTATTTCCCTTTAACTCCAAGTTTTTTTTTTTTTTTGGCACTCCACTGCTGTAGTCTGGTATTGAACTCACGACGCTTTGGGTTTAGTCAAGGGATTTAACCAACGCTTTTATCTACTGGGCCATGTCCTTGAGACATGTCACGTGGAACTCGAACAATCTACCCCGGTGGACGAAATAAAGGGTTCAGTTCGAAATTCCAATCAACTGAAGAAGGCCGGAGCGTACCACGGCCGAAACGTTGTGAATATGGAAATCCTCTTGTTTTGTTCTTATATTTTTCGGTACTGTTCCCAAAGCTCCAATAAAGATAGGCTCCATTTTCTAAGATTTCTTATTTAACTGTTTGTACCAGATATCACTTCTTCTTCTTCTTCTTCTTCTTCTTCTTATTATTATTATTATTATTATTATTCGTCTTCTTATTATTATTCTTTTTATTATTATCATCATCAACATCATCATCATTATTATTATTATTATTTAACTCTTTGCTGCTTTTGCATTTTTGCTTTCATAATAAAAAGTCAATCACCTTTTCTTATTCGTCTCTCAAGCAAAATGTTTATTTTTATTATAAAACCAGTACGATGTTTCCTCATATAATCATCTGTTACAAAAAAAAAGTCGAATGGAAAAACATGCTCCTTCTTGACCAGATTCTCTTTCTTTAGAAATAAATTATTATACTCCGAAAAAAAATAAGTGAATTAGAATATATATGGCGTTAACTACGAATAACACAAAATTCGTTAAGTAAAGTGTTTTTACAAAATTTAATATGGAAAAATTTCGAATAAAACACAAATAAAGTTGAAAAAAAATATGACCATTTTGAAAAAGCAAGATCATAGAATAATTTCATTGTTATTAAAGACTATTTTTAAAATTAAACAGAATTGTATAGCGATAATGTTATTTTTTTCTTTGGGTCCTAATATTCTATATTAAAAAGTAGGTTTCTATATAAGGAAATATATATGATTTGACGCGATAATTAGTATCAGCATTTTGGTGCTACGAGCCAGAATCAATGTAGTGAACTTAACTGAAACATTCTTCGAATTAACACTGTAAGCAGATTGTAGACGTATGAACTTATTTTAGATCATACATTGTAGTAACTAGATATATTTGGTATACATAAAGAGAGAATTTAAATGAAATTATATATTAATATCAACGTATTACTTAAAATTAACCATTTTTTTTTTATTTTACGCAAAAAGAGAAGAAACGGAACACAAAGCATATCATACAGACTAGGAGGAAAAATAAAAACAATTTTTTTTATAGAAAATACACTATGAAAGTTAAATTTATAAAAAAAGTAATAATATTAATGGGCCTATAAAATCTGAATGTTTATTGGTTAATAAATATTTCAACCGGTTCTGACGTTGTGAGTTTAAGCGACATACGCGCTCGATTCGTGATCAAGATGTCAGATGCGAAAATATGGCCAGGGATCTTGGACGTTTTTCATTGCTTTCTTTGAAAAACGAAGTTAGAAACCCCGGTTCAAATATCTACACCGATCTGAACGTTGTACAGTCATCGTAAAATGATTATATCTCTCAACAAATGGAATAACGGGAAAGCATTCTTTCAGCAAATGGGCGACTTCCAAAATGTCAAAAAGAGGAGAAAAATAAATCATTATAATACATTAATGATATATAAGGTTATGATTATTAAAAAAAAAAAACAACTGTAGGAATACAAATATGTCTCTCACTAGTGTAAAATATGTTTTCATGAAAAAAAAAAAAAAAAAAACAGACCGAGAAATATCTGTGAACCAAAGTTGTAAATTATCGACTGTGATTAGGAATTATTTCTTCGGGAATCTAATCTCGGGACAAAGACATCGTATTTTTATAAATTATTAATAGCTTAGCTGAAGTACCCACTTACACAGGGTCAAGACTTAATTCGAAATTGGTTATAATACTAAAAGTAATTATTAGAACAGATGTATACTTGTAATATTTTTCGCAGTTCTGCAAATCGCATATCGAAGACCAAACAGGAAACATTTAAGGGTGTGTAAATGCCATAAACCTAGTTTTCCCCTAAAAATATCATATCGCAAATGCATACCGCTGTATATCACTTATAAAAAAAACACTCAATGATATAATTTCTCTATGCATACACAACAATTATAGCTCACATCTTCGAGTGAAATCAAACACACATGTTCTTCGCTTCAGTCGATGTTATAAACCTCTTCACTAATGTTCTATTCGACAAAAATACCAGTGCAATTTGTGACTGTATTTACAAACACATGTCAATCCCTGATGTCAAACTTAGAGAGGAAAATTACTCCACGCATATGTAACACAATCCACATTCTATAGCTACATCGGGACAATCTATATCCACATCAACAGAGTTATGAGCGTTTTATAAATATTACATGTTAAATGTCAAAACAGACAAAAAAAAAACTATAACTATAAAGAAATTTTCACATTAGAAATAACAGCGATGAAACCGAAACCAAAAAATTGACATCTGAACAAGATTCCATAATAGAATTCTTATAATAAAATACTTAACCCATCCTAACATAAATAAACCAATGACAAGAACGCTGACCTTCTTAATTACAAACATGAATTCCCATAACGATATAAGTACGTAACTCTAAAGAAAAATATTACTTAGGGATTAAAATTATTTTTTAGAAATTAAAAAAAAAATCTTTGTTGAAGCTTTTATTTTAGTTTTAATTGCAAGCTAATAAAGGAAATGTAATATTTTCAATGAACAATATACTTTGCTGTATTTCAAAACTAATTAAAGTGACTGGTAAGTGTTTTTTTTTAAATCGCTAAAATCGTATATTTTACCCATGTTTAGCCATCTGCCAGCACAATGTAATTCTCTTTATTAAAAAACATATTTAAAATATACTTTTCTGAAAATTTATTTAATGAATATTAGCTAATTTCAAGTTTAATTAATCTGATTTGAAACAAAAACCTTACTTACTTTAACAGGCATTTTTAACAGAGAGGTAAATATATTTATATATATTTTTTTTTCTCTATTGCCAGACTGACGGACGGGAATTAAACTATTTTTTTCTACGGGGTACATATACGAATATAACGTGAGCGCCTTTTTTATATAATTTTTAACTACCCAGTAATCTTTAAAATTTAAGAAAATATTTAATGTTTTATTGATTTTTAGGCAAGTTGACTTTAATTTCATTATATGTATCGCTCTTATTTACTGATAATTTCGTGTATGGACGTCCGTATTTATAAAACTCATCACGTTTATATACACACAAAACAAATCAAAATTAATTTTAAAATATTGGTGTTCCCTGAATGTAGTAAGCTTTATGATTATGCAATATAGTTTTTAGTTAATAATAATAATAATACCTAACCGCTACAAATTAATATAGAATTTTAAAAGATTTAACATGTGATGAATTATTCTAATTAAAATTTTAAACAATGATAGGAATTCGTGCAAAAATTCATTACTCATCAATTTTTTTTAAAGAAAATAATGTCCATGATATGACTTACTCATAAAAGGAATTAAAAGATTTTCTAATAAAATACTGTCTTTTATGACATTTTTATTTTACGATTCAGAAAATATTTTCGGCAACTGGGTGTCCAGTTTTACAAAAAGAATGACTTATATTTTCCAAGATCTTCTGCGTATGGCTAATATAAACATTAAGCGGTTCAAACATTAATTTCTCGAAATTCCATAAAATTATATAAGTGGGTGGGTAAGACTAAAATATATTCTTGCCAAGTTTTTATGAAAAATAAACATTTCTAAATTATTCTTTAAAATTCCACAATTATTTTATTTTTGTGGTGGACGAAATAAAATTTTCAGTTCGAAATTAAAATAAATCTGAAGAAGACCGGAACGTGTGAACGGCTGAAACGTCGTGAATATGGAAACAAAGATGAGGACAACAGTCCGCACAATGTAAATAGTGTAAATAATTAAAATACTTCATCCCAGAAATATAGACAGATATATATTTTTTGTATGTCAGGCCATTACTCATTTCTTTTTGTATATCAGTGTCGTATCTGTTTGATCCCAGGATTTTCTGAGTGAGGTTATTCTTTCTGCTCGAGAAACTTATTTGTATTATTCCGGGAGAAAATTTGAAAATCTACGAAATGAACGTGAATGGGTTGGAGATAAATAAAAAAAAATGGATGTTAGGAAGAAATGCTGCAAGACAAGAGAGCGAACAAAATAAAAAAACGAGGGCAAAATTAGACGAAAGAAAACATATAAAATGAAATATAATAAGAATGGGTGGAGACGTAAGAAATAATAGATAGCGAGAGATTCATGTTAGCAGAATTTAAATGAAGGATTAATAGGAAATTATCGATAGAGAAGAGTAAAGATTGCGATACAGTAAAAGTATAAGTCGTATAAAGAATTTGAAAGAGAAGGTTCAGAAGAAAATCTTTCTATATTCCTTATTCCTTATTTTGCATGTGAAAATCTGTATAACATTTTTTTTTCATATTTTTACCTCAAGCAAAACGATAAAGCGATTTAAACGGAAGGACTTACTCTGAGCGAAAGAATCCGAGAAAAATAATTTTTAAGGAGACGAGACAAAAAAAAAAGAACAGGATTAAATGAGACGGAAGATGACGATTAAAATTGCATGTAAATTATTGAAGACCAAACTTTTATGGAAAGCAAGGAGTTGAAAGAGCATTCCACATTTCAGAACTGCGAAAGAAGAATCTGTTAGACTAGAACTTACAGTTATATGTAGCTATTTAAAATTAAAAATGATGCGACATAGCTACCAAGCTAGTATTCGTAAAGTCAAAGAATGAAAGAGGGAAGATCATCAGACTAATGTCCATTAGAATATAGAAAACGTTCAGGGAAGCTACAAGACGACAGTGGAAAAAGTAATCTTAACCGAGATGTCAAAAAAAAGGTTAGAATTGATAAAGGAGAGAATGAAAAGTACAAGGTGAAGAAACGAGACAGGCGCTAATGGATAATATTAATTGTCTACATTTTGGAATTTTCCACAGATCCTGCTAAGTATTAGTATTAATAGTGTTAGTATTATTAAGCCATGATCAACTCTTATCGAATGCAAACTACTTGAAAACAGTGTGTTTAAACAGACAACAAAACTATAACTTTAGAGAAGGTACATCAACAAAATTTTCATATTAGAAATAACAGTGAAGAAACTGAAGTCCGAAAATTGACATTTAAACAAGATTCCATAATAGAATTCTCATAATAAAATACTTAACCCAACATAACATAAATAAACGACCGACAAGAACGCTGACCTTCTTAATTACAAACATGAATTCCCATAACGATTTTAAGTACGTACCTCCAAAGAAAAGCAATGCCTAAGGTTAAAAATTATTTTTTAGAAATTAAAAAAATCTTTGTTGAAGCTTTTATTTTAGTTTTAATTGCAATCTAATAGACGTAATATAATATTTCCAATAAGCAATATATCTTGCTGTATTTCAAAACTAATTTAAAATTACTGGTAAGAGTTAACGTAATGGTTATTGGCGCAGAAATGGATCCAGTAAGCCGAGTTCAAATTCAACCCAAATCTGTTAAGATCACTTTCGTTTTAATATCCCAAGAAAATCTATGAATCCATACTTTATCTCTTAACCAGCTAGGCGTTAAATAACAGGGTAAAATGAATTCTCTAGCACGAGGAAGAAACTAATCTAAGAGGGCAATTCTGAATTTAAACTGCTGAGAAGGTAACAGAAAAAAACACTGTTTTCTTATTTCCACGAATTCTTTTAATATATGAGAGATCATAAAGAAAAGAATATTTGCCGAGTCATGAGCAGTTACGTTCTGAATTGATATGGCATTTTTTTGATAAATGTCGAATTATCTTATCTCTCTAGCTAGGTCTTGATATTTTTTCCAACATCAATATTTCAGTTTCAGCCGAAAGACTGTAAGGCAACACTCGCAATGCGAATAGTATTAAATTTTATTTTTGCAATAACTTGTATCAGGACAAGCTGATTGGTTTGCCGTTGGAAGCTTCGAAACGTCGTACATCTGTTATTATTAATAAAGAGACAGACGTTGCCCTAAAATAAGTAATAGGTTTCCATATGCCGTCTGTTCGAATCTGTCCTCCTCCCGATGGGACTCGTAAATTAGATGGTCCCTAGCGATGAGAAAAGTATGTCGTTAAAAAAAAATGTCCTCCTTTCTCTTTGAGCGCCTTCTAATTGAAATAAGAATGGATAACTGACAATTCCACTGACCAAGCGTCGAATAATCAGTCAGGCGCACCATAAATTTTATATTAAAGAAACAATAAAAAAATTGCTGGCACTACGCAATCAGCTTGGAAAAACAAAAACAAACAACGAGTCTAAATCTGTCCTAACAAGCAGGACTGTAACAAGAAACCTCCTTTTGTCTAATGTTTTATTTGTATGTTGATACAATAACAATAACAACAACATCAACAGCAACAACACCACCACCAACAACAACAATAATAATAATAATAATAATAATAATAATAATAATAATAATAATAATAATAATACCAGTATTTGAGCTCTGGGTATAATCAAGAAAGGCACAGACAAGCATATTAACAAGATCACTGTAACCTTTATAGACAAGAGATTAAAAATGTACTGGGAAAAGCTCGTCTATTCAGCAGTGTATTAATAGATATTAAATAAAGTATAAACAACGGACATGTCAAATGTCACTTAACTATAATTTGTTCAAAGTGAATGCATATATTTACTACTTTTCTTAAACCCAGGTCTTGAATAATGATCCAGGAAGTGATTCTCATAAGCAAAATAACAAGAATTATGAGAAGAATCGATTCCCTGTTCATGAGCGGAAGAATTTGGGGTGCAACATGGCCAGATGTTTAAAATATTGCTTTTTTTTTTTTTAATTTGACGGATGAGACAGCAATCGACTTGGGAGTCGTATTTAGATACATGGAAACACCCTCAATCGGATACCGTGTTAGCTGACTGGGTTACCCGATCTGAATGTATTTTTAAATGAGCTCCACCTGTAAGCTTATATGCTGCTTTTATCAAAAGCTCTCACCATATCATTCGGCTGTCGTGCATGTGTGAAGCCCCGTTAAAAAATTGCTAGGCATACTCTTATCAGATTGGATGACATGATAGGTATATTGGACTTTCGTATATTTTTAATCCAGTATCATTTTGTTAGCATGCTACTTTCTCAGCAACAACAACAACAATGCATAAAAGCTAACAGAATAGACATAGTGTATCGTTGTCAGCAAGAAGCGCTCAACATACGAATTACAAACTAGAGATGGAAAAATCAAGCAAGTCCAAAAACTTAAATATCTCAGAAGCATTTTAACAGAGGACGGAAAATGCGACTCCTAAATTCGAGGGCGCATTAGGATAGCGAAAAATGCCTTCCAAAAACTAAGCAAAGTACTAAAAAACAGGAAAATCTCGTCAGGAACAAATATAAGACTATTTAACTCTTATGTAAGATCGGCCGCCCTCTATGACAGTGAATGCTTGACAATCTCATCACAGATGAAGACGAGACTGTTGTCAACAGAAATATGGTTCAAAAGAAGTAACCTGAGAATACCATGGAGTGAACATGTGAGCAATGATGAAGATTTAGGCAAAATGGAAAAAAAAGAGACTGATACTTAGAATGAGAAAGACATCTGAAATTTTTAGGTCACATGGTGAGGAAAGAGGCCTTAGAAAATTTGACACTCACGAGACATAATAGTCAAAATAGACAGAGGAAAGCATCGAATAACCGATCTAACTAGCTTGTGGAAATATAGTTGACTGAACAGGGACTCGGCGAGATAGCGAAAAGATAAAATTTACTAAGAGCTACAAAGGATAAGAAAATGTGGTGAGCCACGATGGCCCACGTCCTGAAGGGAGATGGCACATATAAGAAGATTATCAGACAACAACAAAAAAATGCCTTCGGATAAGATAGTGTCATCAGATAAAACAAACTTGTTAAAGAATATTACAAAATAATTAGTATCCGAAAACCTGTTTTGCAAACATGTTTATTAATAAATGTATTCATAAGCAAGGGCGTACAAAGGAAAAGCTTTAAAAGTGACAACTTTTTTCCATTTCACAAAAACAGACGTTAAATATTTCTAACGTCTCTTCTTGATTTCTTTTCTTTTTCCCTTCACTTTCTCACTGAAACCAATTAGCATCTCCGATATGCCAGTTTTGTCTTTTCCCGCAGTAAAGAAGGAATACTCCATTATTTAGAGTTATTAGCAGGGGGTAACGGTCGTGCAAACTAACTAAGGAACTAACTAATGAAAGGAGAGAAAAACATAATTATAACCGAGAAAAGGATCTTGAAATCTATTATTATTAAAAAAAGGACTGATTGTATGTCCGTCTCACATTGACTCCGAGTAAGTTTGCATGTGCCTGGTGCAATGTATGTATGCGGTGTGCGTGAGTGGCGTACATGTGCTTGTGACATGGAAGTCATACACAAGCACACGCATACACGCATAGTTTGAAATAAGACACTGAATATCATGTTTCCCTTCAACCCAGTCTAAACATAATTTACCTTGTGCTGAGCAATAAAATCATAAATTTGGAGATAAGAAAAAGAATTAAACGCTCAAAAGGCAGAAAATTATCAGATTTTATTGAGCTAGTGAAAGATTACTCGCTATTAAACAGAATTGTTTTTAAAGTGTTCTTTTATTTTTTGGATATATTTTTAAGTGTTTTATTGAATTAAAGTAAATGTGCGCGCAGGCAAACGTAAATACGCAATTTAATTAAATTGAAATAAAAATCTGTATTGTATAGGCTATTTTCCCTTTTCTCTCTGACAACAATCCCTGTAATCAGAAAAAAAGGATAAACCGAAATGCGCAACACCTTAAAGTGATTTTTTGATTTCGTTATTAGAAATGAATATATATATATATATATATATATATATATATATATATATATATATATATATATATATCATTTCAATTTCAAACATTTTCTTAAATTTCATTGGTTGTTAAATAAAAATAAGCTTCGAGAAATTTCCATAACACAACAATCAAAATTTGTACAAAAAATAGGCTCATAAAAGCATCTTTCTCAGATTCATTCCTAATATTTAAAAAATACAACTTTCGCGCACGCATTTCCCAGAGAAATTCGCAACAGCTACCAAGCGTCGTTGGAGCCGACTTCGTTGTTAAGAAATCTGTAAATAGAAACGACAAACGAATTTTCGTCGCATTTGAGACTGATATACGCGAAAGATACACACGGGAATTATGTGTCGCCAAAGAAGCAAACTTCCTTTATGAGTGATTAGAAAAAATTAAACAACAAACTTTTTCACTTTAATGTCTTTCATAGAAAATCTTTTGTCTAAGTTAAATTCAACCTATTTAATCAAAATTAGACAACTTTTAGATATTGAACATTTCCGAAACAGCAAGGAACTTTTTCTCTAAAACATACCTTTGCACACATCATTACAAACAAAGAAATTGTAAAGTGTGTATATAAAATTTAACCTGTTGTCCATGTTAAGCATATTTTTCTGCAAGAAGAAAGCATATATTTATTACCTTGCTCAAACATATACCGATAAAGGACTGTTCTAAAACGAAAACAGTGCACAATCGGCTTGAAAAATACAAAGAACGGGAGTAAATCTGTTCTAACATTGTGGACTGTAACAATAAACCTCTTTTTGTGTAATGTTTTATATGTTGACTATCTGTATGTGCTCCGATCTGAAGTTGGCATAAGATTAGTTGAAATAGAATTTACAAATTCCCAAAGATCGGTCTTCAAAGATACCTGGAAACTATAGAAACTGGTTAAAGATCTGTGTCAAAGTATATGAACGAAATAATATAAAAAATAAACTTTATTCACCAATAAATGAAGTTAACAAATTCAAAATGGAATTTCAAGTGGGTGAAAAAGTGCAAGTGAACCATAATGCACCTACCGCAGCGGCCAAAACCTAAAAAGAAACAAATGCAATCTACCAAACGCAGAAACGATGGCAACATAAGCCTCACAATGGCCAATACTCTGCCCGTACCAAACAACCCCGTATCCATTAATGGTTATGTAATACACGTTTAAAAGCTGAAACCGAATGTATTATTCTTGCTGCACACGACGAATGTTTGCTAACTAGAAATTATCAAATACGCATACTAAAAAAATGTGTTGACTACAAAGACAGAATCTGTGATAAATATCCAGAAACAATTGACCATTTTATATCAGGTTGTATGGTATTACCACCAACCGAATATAAAATCCGGCATGATAGTGGGTGTAATATCTGCAACTTTTATAGAAAAGGAAAATGCAAGAAGCTGGTATGGACATCACTCAGACCCAGTTACAAAGAGAGGGTCTGTAACAGTATTATAAGACTTTACAATATACACAGACATAACAATCAAATCTAATCACCCACACATCGTGGTCAATGACGACAAAAATTGAATGTGCCTTCTTATTAACATGGCTGTCACTGCACACTGTAATGTATCTTTGAGGTTATTCAACAAACTAATAAAATACAAGAACCTTGAAATGGAAATCTTAAAAAAAATATGGCACATGAGGATATCGATAATTCTAGTTGTAGTTAGAGGCCTTGGATTGATTGGAAAGGGTTTAGACTCATTGAAGTTACTCTTGGATGCACATGCCTTAAAGAAATACAAAGAATTGCACACACATTACAAAGAGCTTTATCTATATAAAATGTGCATAATCTTAGTTTTTGGTGTGGTTTTTTTATGTTCAGTGGAAAATATCACGAAACCATTTCTCAGGTTTCTTCTTGGGATACGAAACGAACTTTCTATAGAAGATAAATCAAAGGAAATAATAATAATAATAATAATAATAATAATAATTTCCTGAATTACAGAAGAGGCGCTGCTCCCTCCAACCGCCTGAATATCCGACGAGGAAGTTTTCAAGGAGACTCCTTGTCGCCTTTTATGTTTTGTCTGTCCTTAATCCACCTTACGCATAAACTGAACAATGATAGCTATGGATACAAAGTAAGCAAGAAAGTATTCCATCACCTACTCTACATGGATGATCTCAAACATTTTGCTAAAGGCAACAATGAGTTGAAGCATATCCTCAATATTGTAAATCGTTTCAGTGACGACATAGATATGCATTTCGGATTAGATATATGTGCAAAAGTAGCATTCGGGAAAGGGAGAATTACAGAAACACAATAAATAGAACTGGGACAAAAAGAGCCTATAAGTACCTAAGAATTAGCGAAGGAGATGGAATACAGTGTATCCAGATGAAAGTAAGAAAGGGGTATTACGGGCGTGTTCGTCTGGTACTGAATACTGAGGTGAATTTAAAAAAAAAAACAGAATATCCGCCATAAACACATTGTCTGTCCCTGTGGTGCAATACAGTTTCAACTTTCTTAATAGGACCATAGCTCACATTAATCGAATGGACACCAAAACGAGAAAGCTTTTCACATGCCACAGCATGCATCATTCCAAGGCTGATGTTGATCGTCTGTATGTGCCCAGATCTGAAGAATGCAGTGGATTAGTTCAACTAGAATAGTCTTACAAAACTACAACCGGCCTTCAAAGATACCTAGACTGGATGATGATCTGTGTCAAAGAACATGAAAGTAGAAAGCGATTTATACATTAATAAAAGAAGCAAAAAATTTCAAAATGAAGTTTCAAGTGGGTAAAGCACAATACGCTGACTGCAGCTGAAAAATACTTATAAAATGAAGCAAAGGTAAATGTAATCGACCAGTACAGAAACTATGGCAAGATAAACCACTTCAAGGTTAAAACTCTGTCCGTTCCAAACAAGCCGATGTATACAAAGCCCGTAACCACCAGAGAATACATAGAGCAGGGTTAAAAGCTAAAACCGAAATTTTCCTTCTTGCTGCAAAGGACCAATGCTTGGTGACTAGAAATTACTAAGTACACATACTGACAAATTATGTTAGCTGAAAATGCAGATTCTGGGATAAATATAAAAAAAATGACCATCTTGCAACAGGCTGCACGGTATTGGCACCTACTAACGATAAAACCCAGCATGACAGAATAGGCATCATCTGTATTGAAAAAATCTGCAACTTTTATGGAAAGGAAATTGTAAGAATCTGGTGTGAACACCACCCAGACCGGGTTACGGTGATATGACCTATAACGATTCCATTTATTTTACAATACACTCATGCATAACACTCAAAGATAATCGCCCAGGTATCGTGGTTAGCGACCGCATAAATAATATGTGCCTTCTTATTAACACGGCAGTTCCTGTAGGCTGCCATGTATCTTTGAAGATAAGATCTTCAAAAAGCTATCGAATTACAAGAAACTTGAATTCGAAATCTCAATAATGTGGCAAATAAGGATATCAACAATTGCAGTTGTAGTTGGAGCCCTCGAATGTATTGGAAAAGATTCTAATAGTCACACTGAAGGAATTCCTGAATATTCATGCCTTAGAGAAATAGAAAAAAACTGTACTCACAAGTTCAGCCCACACGAGCTTTTTCAATGTAAAATATGTGTGATTTTCTTTTCTCAAAATTACTCAGTGGAAAATTTCATGAAGCTATTTCTGATTTTAGGTCTCTGGTCAGGATCCGAAAAGAAATGAATGTACACCAGAAATCAAAGAAAATAAAACAAATAATACAGGCTGAGTCAAAATTATGTTAATGCTAGTATGAGAGAAATTATTTATATAGTTTCCTGAAAAGTCTCCACCTGACCACCAACAGGATTGATACACAAAAAACAGCGATCAACAGTACAATTAAGTGCCTTGACACACATTTCACGGGGAATGTTTGATAATACACTTTTTATTCTATCCTTGATTTCTTCGATGTCTCTAACTTTTTTGCAATAAACGCGATCATTTATCATAGAACATAATCAGAAGCCACAGGGTGTAATTTGTCCATATTTCTTTACAACTCGAACGATGACTGCAAATGCTTACTTACAAATGCTGCAAGAGTTTGCCATTGATAACATGCCCTACAAAATTAAACGAGCAGGGTATTCTCAACAGGAATGTACACTGCCTAATTTTGCTCCTATTTTGCCCGCGCTTGTCTCTATCAAAGTTTCCGAAATCATTGGATAGGTCATGGCGGACTGTTAGCATAGCCAGTACACTCTTCTTATCTGACACCTTGTGACTTCTGGTTATAGGGTATGATAAAGGATCGCGTGAAATGTGTGTCAAGGCATTAAATTGGTCTGCTGGTCGCTGGTTTTTGTGGATCAACTGTGCTGGCGGACAGATGAGACTGTTCAGTAAACTCTGAATAAATGATTCCTCTGATACTAGTGTTAACATAAGTTTGACTCACCCTGTATATTCATTATTCTTATAGATACAAATCTCGATTTGATTTACTTTGTTTTCCTTTATAATACTTTCCATTATCCTCTTTCGATGGCTTATCTCTAAGTGTTCCAAATTGTTTTCTTTTGTTCTTTAGTAACTCGACTGATTCTCAGTTGAAACGCTTAATGATGTGAATCATAATATTAATAATAATAAAATAATATGGAATGTTAGGAATTATGTCCCCTTAGCAGAGAGCAAAATATAGGGACTTAATAATGGAACAAATAATGAACTCATCCCGCCCGGTTAACAAAAGTTCGCGTCACATCAATGGTCATAACCAACCGGAGATTGAAACATATGCTGTTGTTACAAATCCTCCAGATATTAAAAATGGAATGGATACCGTCAGCGACTAACACCAAATTTTGTCTCACCTCAATCGCCGTCTTGTGCTAAGGAAAAGAAAGAAAGACTTTCCAGTGTAATTAAGTTTACTATAAAGAGGTTATTCGTGCTCTGCTCAACAATATATTCAGAATACAGCATTTCCAGTGAGATTTACAATAATAACTAATTATTATAACTATAGATAAATGAGTAAATACCGAACTAAATATCAATAAAGAAAAATAGTTGAGAAAAGCAGAACTTACAGATCAAGAAAATGTATTAAACAGTTCCGTTCCCACGGTCTAAAGATGCTTTCCTATTCCTTTCTATAAATATTTTCATGGTAATTTTTCGGATGAATTTCTCGATATGGCGCCTAAACTTTAGGTATTTAAACGCAGTACTAGTTTGGCAACAAGGTCTCATCCATTTACTGTTAAATTTCCTAAATGTAACCGTAAGTTCTATGCTAGCAGTTTCTTTGCTGGCACTTGGCGCTTGTGGGAATCTCTTCCGTTTCCATGCTTTCCAATCAACTTTGATCTCCAAATGCAAAGTCAATCGTTATCTACTCTCTTTCTGAATACTTTTCTATTGTTCTCGCTTGTCAGTAATGCTTGTGTTTTCTAATTTCTTTCGCACGCTATAAATCCTTTTGCCTTAGTGACGTTATTGCCTAACTTGGAGTGATTTTGATTTAAAAGGAAAGAAGAGAATACAGATTTAGAAATGAATAGAATTGAAAATACCGAAAATTTAAACAAAAGTAAAAAAAAAAAAAAATTGTTTAAAAACGGGCAAGAAAAATGAGGAACAAGAAAACCAATTAAGTTATAAATAAAAGTATAGTAACATTGTGAAAATGAAAGAAGACACATTAAAATGATTAATAAAAACAATATGGTTCAAAGACAGTCATTATATAGAATCAAATACCATAAAATATAGAAAACATTAAAAACAAAGCGAACATTGAAGTACTAAAGAAAAAAAACGTAAGCACCCTAAAAGTGGTAATATACTCTATTACAAAAGTAATAACATCAGTATAAATATATACCAACAGAAATAACCAATCAGTATGGCAAAGTATGTTAAAGGAAGAGATCTACCTACGGACTCTTAACTGTTGAGAAAAGATAAAAAAAAAAAAAACAAGTAAAAGGCATAAGATTATAGAAAATAAAGCTTAAATATAATATAAAAGGTGAAAATGATGTACCAACTACAAAGAAGATACTAAAGCAATGCACCCACCGAGAAATACAAAGAAAATGAAGATATGCAAAGAGAAGTAAATTTTTCTAACAAAATATTCAAATATAAAACAATAAACTCTCCAGCTAAAATAATGAAGCATCAAGTCTTTCTACAGCAGGGGTCGGCAACCTAAGGCCCAATGGCCCGCACCCGCAAATGACATCAGGAAGCCCAAACTGATATGTCCCGGAAAGGGATATATTTCTTCGAAGTAGCAAAGTGGTGTTGGGCTATTGTAACCGGGTAGGACAATCTAGCAGGTAACCGTAATTGACTGGTACTCTTCGAAGGCGTAGACAATACCGTAGACAATGGCGTAGCCCATAAGTGTAGACCATGTACCTCCACATCAGTCTGTATTTATGGCTGACACCAGCCAATCATATTACTGTGAGGGGGAACCCACTTGTATGCATTTTCATTACATCACATACAAATAACTACGACAATGCAAAGAAGATATTTAGCTGTTTCAATTTCATATATTAAAGATTGCATACTATCTACTAAAATAAAAATAAAATACATTGCAGAACAAGTATAACCTTAACTTGTATAAAAACACATATACTGTTGGTACATTGAATTATTTTAAAACCCTAAGGCGGCACATATTCAGCATATGTTTGACGACCGCTCTTCTACAATACCTTAAACAAAAGGTTAAGAGGGAAACACCCATCGATATTAGAAAGGGGGATAACCATTCGTGGATATGAGAAAACTATTTTCTTGAAAAACTGTTTTAAGATGTTTGTTGGGGAATTAACATACATACTGAAATGAATCGTAGGATTACTTAAAAAACGAATGGAAGGGCAAAGAAACAGAAGAAATGAGATGGAGAAACATAGACATTAAGCAAACTAGTACTACAAGCTCTTATAAATTAAACAACAAAAATGGCTGATAAACACTGACAACATAAAAACCTGATGCATAAATTATTGAGGATCTTAGTTAAAATTAGAAACAGAGTGAATCATCATGGCCGATCATGATCAAAAGCTGCCAAGAAGAAACTCTCATTTGTATATTTTAATGAATAAGACAAATTCAAAATGTTGCATCAGGAGAAACGCTACGGAAACTATAGAAAACGGCTGACCAAACCGCGAATACCGAGCCACAGGCGGCTCTTTGACCTTTAATATAGAAATATGTTGGTGGACTCCTTTTTTCATTATAATTAATATAAATGGTAAATAAAAAATGTAAGCTTTATAATTATTTACTGGGTATGAATTATGAACGCACTGGATTTAGACGTAAGTTTAGTGTTAATGAATTATAACAAAAACGTATGTGAAAATTTTGTCCATATCTTGACGGTCTCAAGCATCTGAACTTTATTATATATGACTCTTACATTAAGCAAGTTTGACTAACTCTGATATAGAGGATCTAACATCGGGGTATTCTTATTCTCAGCCCAAATGAATTTAAATATAGACAAGATTCAGTTAAGGAATACCTGCATTGGAAGATATGCCAATATTGTATAGTTCTACATGCAGAAAAATGGTATGAGCACAAAAAAAGGCTAGAAGGTGGAAATATGACATTTCTCTGACTCGTATATCAACATCACTAACGCTAGCCAACAAACTAGAGATAATAATTGACTTCAAAGAGCATATCTTCTCACATTGAGATTACAAATGTATTTAACAAAGTTTACAAATATAACGGCCTGGAAACAGCAATTGCATGCATGTGGCGAGTAAATATAGATATTTATCCAATAATAATAGGAGCACTAGGAATGATTAAAAATACAGAAAAGAGATTGTGCTCATGAGAACTGTTCACTTATATATAAAAAAATCTCTCTCAATATAATATGCTCAATATCGTTCTAAGTTATACCTTCTTTTACTTCAAGTCTCAGCTTAAATACATGGCAAAGTATTGTATCACAAAGCAAATCAGGATATAATAATAATAATAATGATAATAATAATAAAAATAAAACAGAGTGTGTTTTCTTATTAATATGACAGTCTCTGCAGACTGTAATGTATCTTTGAAGATCGTTAAAAAATTAACAAAATACAAGGATCTTGAAGTGGAAATCTAAAAAATGTGGCATATGAGATCAACAATTCCAGTTGGAGTTGGAGATTCCAATAGACTCATTAAAGGGATTCCTGGTAGTCTTTGCCGTAATCCTTTGAGCCCTGACCATCGCTTTACCGGTGGTAGAGAAAAATGACGTAATGTCCAGCCACTGACTGAACAGTGGTAGAGAAAAAAGATTTAATACCCACCCACCGATTGAACGATGGATAAACACTTGTAACTATTTTTATATCTACCCTGAAACATTACATACCAATTATTTGCGAATTTTGACTCAGGCGCTCAGGCAGAAGGGTTAAAATTGTTCAGGAACCCAGGGGTCAAAGGGTTAAAGAAATGCAAAAAATTGTACTGACAAGTACAGCTCACAAAGAGCATTATCTATGTAAAATGTGATCATAGGTTTTGTTTTTTGCTTTATTTTTTTATAAAAATAATCAGTGGAAAATGTTATGAAGCCATTTCTGAACTTAGGTCTCTGGTTAGGTTCCGGTAACAGATTAGTTTTCAACAAAAATCAAAGAAAGGAGGAAATAATAATAATAATAATAATAATAATAATAATAATAATAGAGCTTTCTTGTCGGAGATCATTCAAATTGACATCACCCTTGTGCACAAGAGCAGCCACTAATGGGTTTTGAGAGACGTTACAGCACATTCAAGTAAGACTATTTGTAAAGGTGGTTCAGTCCCAAATACACAGGTAACAAGACCTGGCAGTGCAAGTCGGAAAATGTTAACAATGAGTATCTTACGTTGCCTGCTTTGTAGCTGACACATACATGAATATTTCCAGGAAACCGTCTGCCTTCCAACAACACTTTAAGGATACTTAATATAGCAGGGGGTGCGCAGGGTGAAGGAATGTCTGGAAGACAACTTATGGTTAGGAATGTTTTATAAGCTGAGTGAAGGATGTGAGATAGGCTCATCATCACTCGGCTGTAACATCAGACAGAGAGGATCTAATTCTCAATTATAACATCAACATAGTCACAGAAAGAATAAAAGTACAGATTATTACTAGTGCATCATTACCAGACGTTTATGTAAAACATATACAAATATCATTATTTCTTCTTACTATGTTTTTTGTGGTTACACGTTTTTAAATTTATATCCCCGTTTTTTGTTTAATATTCTTAAACAGTGAAATTAATGATAACCAGCGTAGATCAAGAAGTCTTTCAAAACAAAAAATAAAAAAATATGCCTCCCGGCAGGAATTGAATATGTATTATCTTTTTCGATGAGGGAAATCACTTTTATAGCTGAATCGTGCCGTTACCAATTACATCTCGGGAGACCGCCATGATAAAGAAAGTGTCAGTGAAACACTTAAGGAATACCCAACCCCCGTTAACCATTTTCAAATCTATATCTTCCAGCTTTGTTTTTGTATCAGAAACATAAATATTGTAATATTTAAATGCAATTTGTGAATTCAGTATTATATCTCATAACGTTATATTTTATAGATAACTAGCAGATAACTTTGCAAAGTAAGATGTTCACTACTTTGAAACAAAAATTTTGAATGAACATCTCATTCATAAATTGGCTTCTTATAGTTAAGGAAAGTTTTGCAAATAGATGCCAACTTGTTGAAGGCAAAGTAAAATGCAAATTTCAAACCTTGGAGCCTATTTCATCAGGGCATGCTCTTTTTTTAGCGAAGTATTGAACATGCCTACAATTCAGTAAGGATAATGATTCAGCGGCAAAAATGTAAACGAATATTTTCGCCTAAATATACACATGGTGGGATAAACAAGAGAATGCTATTGATAACATCAGACAAGCCTTTCTCAAAGAACCAAAGATTGATACCACGAGATTATCAATAAGTACGAATCCCTTGTCCGATAGATGGTAGAATTGTGTGAATAAAAATAAAAACTACATCTATACTCATGGAAATTATGAACGGATACGAAGACATTTACAAAAAAGATCTAGACGGTGTAAAAATTCGAGGAAACCCAGAACTGTTGATGTTTGGATAATATAAGCAAAAATGATGGAGATCTGAAGTTACCAGAAAACTTTTCCGAACATAGCAAGAATCGTAACTGCTATATACCTTGATACGAACAAGGCTTAAATATGCTGTTCTGTATAGAGAATACTTTCTTCGTTTTATTTTTATTGCTATCGCAGTTTCGGTTGCTATTTTCTACGAACTTATTAAAGTGTACAATCTGGAAGGAAAGGAAGATGACTATTTTCTTTAGAAAATATTTGCTAATAGAAAATTATGAAATATTGCCTTGCTCGGCGCATTTTCCGCAATGTAGACGACATAATTCTCAACGTTATTGTATAAAATTTTGATAATAACAGAAGTAAAATCAAACAAAAACAGTGAATTCACACGTTTACAGAACTCATCGAATTCTAAGGTCGTTATAACTGTATTTGTGTAGACAAATATAAATTAAAAAAATTCCTTGTATTATTTACATTATTCGGGCTGTTATCCTCGTCTTCATTGCCACATTTGTATAACAATCCGAATAATGTAAATAATTCATGTAATCATAATACCTTATGTCAGAGATATAGACAGAAAAGGTTTTCTGTCGTAGATCTCAAAAGGAGCAACATAATATTTTCTTATTCTTTAATTCATTCAAATCTGATACCTTTCCAACTCACGTGATAATTTTTTTCTTTTTTCTTATTGACAATTTTTATGTTTGCAAGCTTTCTGCAATCTGTGATTACATTAATCATTTAATTAAATATTAATTATTGTTTAACAATGTAAACAAAGTTGATTCACTAGATTTGGGAGGTTGAGAGATTAATCGTATCATGTCAGAATAATTTTTCTCCTATATCTGTAAAAGCCTATTTAAAAATTACTTTCGTAGATACATTTATTGTCTACTTGTGCACATAAGTGAAAAAAAAAAAAAAAGCGATACAAAGAAAATTATCTTGTAATTAAAATGAAAATGCTATATTTTTCATTCCAATTGATTAGATCTCTATTTTGTAAATCAAATCTAAAGTACAATCACTAAAATAATTATCAGCAGATCTTTGGTAAGGTTAATTTTGACAGTCTCTTCAGCTGAAAAACAATCAAATATAATTTATGGCTGGTCATAAACGGAAAATATTACTGCTTTTATTTGCTTTCTTCCAAAAAGAGACAGTCTTGCATCAATCAACCGTAAACTTTTTTCTTCAAAATTATATTGTTCATGAAAATCGCTTATAATTTTTCAGTCTATATGGAACATCCGAAAATATGTATACAAATTTCTTCGATTTCTTTTCATTTGATTATTATATCTATTGTTGGATTGAATCAAAATGGAACTTTGCATCAAATTATATGATAAATTTTCCTTTTCAGTTTCATACATAAAATTTCTGATTATGTGAGACTATGGTCCCGAATACGTAGGCCCTCTTTAATTCTATAGTTATCAATAAATGTATGATTGGTCTCTTCAGAATATCAGGACATACGATCAGGAGGTCTGCGAAATTGGCTACGTTCTCTCGCGCAGATTAATATTAACCCTCTTCTAATGAGGGAAAGCCATGTCGAAATCACAAGGAGACGATAGATCCAGTATAATCAATTACGATATAGCATTTTCAGAGTAGCCGTTATTATATGGTGCATACCTTGGGAATAGCACGCACAGTAAGTGAAATGAATGATTGATTACATCTAAGTGTTACGAAGAGTCATGGATAAATTGATATTTGTTTTTAGTCGGTTAGTTATGCAGTCCCTCACTATTTTAATGTCTTCCTATAAAATAACCTTTCTTTCGATTAACTTCACACAACTTTTAATTATTTCTTCTATATTAATTCTAATATTTTCTTTCTTTTGATCATCTGAATGGTTCGTATTAGCATGTTTTATTGTTTCTACATGTCTCTTCACCCTAATCCAAAATTCACTTTATTTTCTTTCTTTCTTTCTTTCTTTCTTTCTTTCTTTCTTTCTTTCTTTCTTTCTGCGCCTGATTTACGCAATTTCAGAGGTGTTCACAGGTAGTTGTTTCATATCACTATCTTCTTTTCCTTCGTTTTGTTTTCCCCACCCATCTTTCTTTCTTTCTTTCTTTCTTTCTTTCTTTCTTTCTTTGCTTGATTCACGGACTTTCAGAGGAGTTCACAGTTCGTTGTTTTATATCACAATCTTATTTTCCTTCGTTTTGTTTTCCTCCTCATCTTTCTTTCTTTCTTTCTTTCTTTCTTTCTTTCTTTCTCTTTTCAGTTATTTGATGTTAATATTAATCATTTTTTCTTCCTTTCTTTCTTTCTGGCTTAGAGCCATATCACGCTGGAACAACGGTTCTCGTTCGATCACCGAAATTAAGCAATGTCTAGCCCGGTCAGTAACCGCTTAGTAATACCAGATGCTGTAAGCTTAGATATGTGTGCTGTTTAATGGATAATGGCGCGAAACTGGAAATTGGAGAGTCGAGATCCAATTCCAGTCGGGTTCTTTATATTCAGTTACACGCAAATACATTTGGGAAAGTCTATTCTTCCTTCTAGCTATGGGTTAAATAGTATTACTTGTATCAGTAATTCATTATTAATTCTTAAAATCCAAACATTTTTATGGCTTTGTTTCGGTTGTATATACAAAAATAATAACATAATCCGCAAAACAAATCACATGAAAACAGATACATAATACTACTGACCAATTCTGTCACGTCCACTACCCAGAATAACCTATCCCATCTAAATAATCTTAAAATAGTCACAAACACTTCCAAAACCATTATGAATATACTCAGAGCCTCAAACCCTAATAGCAATAATATTTCTGAAGCAGGCATTTATAAAATAAATTGCCAAAACTGTTCCTCCAAATATATTGGAGAAACAAGTA
The DNA here is from genome assembly GCA_903632075.3 of Acanthosepion pharaonis. Taxonomy (NCBI): domain Eukaryota; kingdom Metazoa; phylum Mollusca; class Cephalopoda; order Sepiida; family Sepiidae; genus Acanthosepion; species Acanthosepion pharaonis. Next base: position 2,755,402 of record CAHIKZ030000380.1, on the reverse strand, counting down.
GAAATTTTTAAAGAAATCCATTTATGAGCACGAAAGAGACCTCACAAAAAACAACTTAACTAATTCACTAGTCATACATAGAAATAAATTCAACCATAATTTTGATTTTGAAAATGCTACACTCATAAAATAAGAAAATAACTGACTCAGAATGAAAATCCTCGAGAATGCCGCCATTGAATATTACTCAAATATTAATCTACACCCAGGCCTTTTCCCTATTTCACCTTTCTTAATAGAATTACTTCTCTCTCAAACACACGTACAGAACAGTATCAAGAAATCAAAAGAAAATTGTTGAATCCGTCAATACAGCAATAATGACAATATCTCCATACGTGAGAGTAAATGACGTATTTTCAGTTAACAGTATGAAAATAGCATTCTCTAAATTCTTCTATTTGCTAAGGACATTTTGTTTTGTTATTATTAGTTACTTTGTTTAATAAATTCATTTTGTTTCTGCCTTGAAAAAGTCCACATCGGACGAAACGCGTCGGCAACTATTACAGTTTTTCATATTGTCTTTTACATTTATAAATATTATCTTTTTTCTACAGGTTAGCTCTGAGAAATTATTTATTTATATTAACCTTCACATCCACTTTCTCTCGTCACCTTCTACGCATGCTAACGTAGATATGTATAATACTGAATAAATTCATTCATCCTAAATTTTCCTTCTTTCCTTCTTTAACGTTGCTATCTTTTTTCTATTTCTTTATTTTATTCTTCTATATTTATAAATCACAATATTTCTTATCTTAATGCTTTCTTTTTATTATTATTATTTTCTCTCTTGCGCTCACGTGTCCCTATTCACACCCACTCTCAACACCATACTGAATAAACCAGGATACCTATTCTGATGTTGTCATATAAGGGGACAAAAATGGAATACTTTCCAGAGATTATTTTAGGAAAAAAAAATTATAATCGCTCGCGAGAACATGTACAGGGAAAGGGCGCTATTACACTTTCGCCCCTTCCCTATCTCCCACCAATATTCGTTTTTGATTTTTCTGTTCATATTTGATTTTTTTTTAAAATTCTTTTGGAATGATCGATCTACAAACACGTTGTTTCCTGTCATTCAGCAATGGGTTTCCCCCAGGTACGACATGGGCTCATACGATGGTTTGATAATAAATGGATTCAACCATGTCGCTGTCAGCCAAACTCAGGACTTCGTAGATACCAATAATGGAGTCATCACGAATTGATTTGAAGCAATGTTGCAGTGTGTCCAGGCTAAATTTAAGGCCATGAATGGTCCCCACCAACAGGAGAATGATTTCTGAATACCTGGCGGAATTTATGCGGTCTCAAAGATTTGGTAATTCGCCTTTTCACAACTTCTGGCATCAAATTGTCACGGAACTTTATCCGTTGTCACGAAAAAAAACATGGTGGACGGTGGGGATGCGAAAGTGTAATAACGATCAAGCAAATTTCATAAGCTGACTATGAAGAAGCTTGGCTAAAGCTGTGAAATATTGCAGACATTAATTTCAACACTTATTAATAATATTAATAACTGCATTGTTTCTTACCAGATAAACTGATATCTAACTGTTCAAAGAAGTCTTTGTATGTAATTTTAGTAGCGGCTTTTCTTGAAAATTGATAAAATTTGGCATCTTAATGTTAACAAATACCTAGATTTACCCGTCAAGGACATTTCTACTGATATAAGTGCTACATTAGGGTGTAAATCTCCAGCTTGATCAACAGTGCAAAAGTGGGCAGCTGAATTTAGGAGGGAAAGTGTACGTCTTCAAGGTGACCTACGGTATGGACGTCCTGCAATTGTCACTACCGAAGAAAGCATTGAACGCGTTTACCACATGGAGACAGTGAAAGACGATTGACTATAAATCAAATATCTAATGCTATAACCCGTGAAAGAGGTGAGGATATTCTACACAATGACCTTGGCATGACAAATGTTACTGCTTTGTGTGTGTAAGTCTTCTGAGACCTGATCAAAAACCTACCAGACTAAGCATATCACGGGAAAATCTCTCATTGTTTGAGGCCGATCGAACTTGTTTCCTTGAAAGTTTCCTAAATAAGAATGAGTGCTTTGTTCACTGGGCCAGAAACACAGAGACAATGGAATCACCTCTCTTCACCTGGTTCAAAGAAGGTCATAGTTGTTTCATCCTTAGAGGAGGTGATGGCTTTAGTTTTTTGGAATGCAAAAACCATTGTTTATTGACTAACTTTAAAAGAGTCACATCATCAACGTAGAGTACTATGCTAACTTGATGAAGAAGTCAAGAAAGGCTATCAAGACCAGACGCCTGGGAAAACTGACTAAAGAGGTATTATTACGTCATAAGTATTATCCAGTACAGAAATCTTTGGTCTCAGTTTCTTCTGGGCGTGACTGTGGATTTGAATTGGTTGATCAACTTCCCTCTTCGCCTGATTTGAACACATCTGACTATCATTTGTTCCCTAGCATGAAAAAATACTTGGCTGTGAACCAGTATCGCAGTTTGATAACATAATATTTGCAGTTGATTATTTTATTGACCAAAAAGATTAAAGCAGCTTCAACAAAGACGGAATTAGCGTGCGGAACCGTATGAAGTCGTTGAAAAGTAAATCTCATTTAGTCACATTCCATGAGAATATCTTTGTCAGACCTTGAAAATTTTATCCATCCCACATCTTTTATAATTTTAATCGTCATCTTCAAAATGATGCTTCATTTAAGGTTATGAAAACCTACGATATCCAGTTTGAAAGGCCATCAAATCATATCAACCATATTCTATTGGCAAAATTTGCATTCGTATGATAGCGTGTATCTATGATTCTATTCTTTTAAACATTTCTTTTGTGACCACAATGTGTCAAAGGTGAAAACAAATATAGCAGTCATATCTGACTTCCATCTGTCAGCTTTTACGCTGAATATATTAGCCATTCTTCTGCGACTTTTGCAGAAGTAAAATGATTCAAGGAGAGTAAATTGTCCATATTAGCATTTACCTCATTTTTCTGTCAACCAACTTGGCGCAATGATGACAGGAAGATGGTTATGATAAATGGTGATAAAATAAGGAGAGAACAAGTTCGACTCACGCCTTACGTAGAATCAAAGAAATATATGCTTTCTCGACTAAAATTTGAACTACTTTCGCCCATTTAAAAGATAAATTCTTCAAGATCAATTCTTAATCTTCCAAAATACTCACATTATTTGACAAAGTATTCGTTTGCAGATAAATAAAATTATTTTTTACCACATTTTGTATCCGTGACATGATTGTGAACAAGAACATTAAAAAGGATACCGGAAATTTGAGGAGACTTCCTGTCAGATGATACCTAAAGACGGGTCCCACATTCTGCAGATGTGAAGATGCAAACAACAATAAAGCAATAATAATAATAATAATAAAAATAATCCCAATGCACTTCACGAGAACATGTATCGATTATCATGGTTATAATGATTTCTTAAGGAGAATAAAATTCATGTATGAGATATTTAACAGAGCTTGCAGTGAAATAGATTAAGCACATAATCCTACCTATTTTTTCTTCAAACAATGTTGCTATTTTATTGGTTTATACAGATGAAATATTAAATTCTATTTTTATTTTCCCTGGTATTTTTTCTATTTTTCAAGGTAATTTTCTTGTTTCTGTCTTCCAACTCATCCACCTGCCCTGATGCTATCCATATTATATTAGTGGACGTTTCATTATCTATCTATCTATCTATCTATCTATCTATCTATCTATCTATCCTGAAATACTGATTTGATTAGACATATTCGCTTATAATTTTGCATATTTTATATCCCAGACACACACACACACACACACACACACACACACATATATATATATATATATATATATATATATATATATATATATATATATATATATATATATATATATAATGTAAAAGGGGGCAATTGAGGTCAGCACTGTCTATTTCATGTTTGGATGCTATCTTCAGGCCATGGCGTTGAAGCCAGAAACATACTGTCGGCGCTAAGTTTTGATCTTAGTGTCCACTTTTCTATTTACATGCGCTTTGCCACTGATATTGAGAACCTCTTCGCATAAATGTAGCATACAATAAAACAATTTATTTATCATATTATATATATATATATATATATATATATATATATTTCTGAGTTGAGATATTATGTACACTATATAGATTAATCGGACTATTGTCCTCATCTTTGACAGCATAATCATTACAAGGTTTCAGTTCGACATTCCAACCACTTGAAGAAAGCCAAAGTGTACAACGGCCGAAACGTTGAAATAAATATGGTGACAATGATGAGGACAATAGTCCGAATAATGTAAATCTTATATATATATATATATATATATATATATATATATATATATATATATATATATATATATATATATATATCCTATTACTCAATAATTATTGTTCTGGTACCCATGTCTGAATAACCGCCCTGTTTCTTTAAATAGTGCGAATTCCGTCTGCCGACATGTGTGGGTGAAGACTGATCAATGTTGGAGATAGAACGCTGACAGATACAGTGTACATATATGAACCAACACTGCTGCCAGATTGTTAGGAGGAACATTCGTTTGGGGCGTGAAAGTAACAATAATTATACAATTTTGATTATTATGGCTAGTTTTTCGATAGCTATCTATCTATCTATCTATCTATCTATCTATCTATCTATCTATCTATTATTTCATTGTTGATCATCATAGTTAAATGGTAACCCTGAAAATATATTGTGTTTAGATTGTTGTCTTATGTTTATCTCTGGTTGGGGTATGTTGGAATATTAGTATCCGTCGGGTTGTCTAATCGTTCCACATACCAGCTAAACAAACGACAGGGCAAAGAGGATTGGCCAGATCCATTCGGAGATAAGCTGGCCGACCGCCTACATCACATGGTAATGAGTGGACAAGTTTCTTGGACACGCATTCTCATGAGTTAAATTAGTTTTGCTTGAAGCAAGCTGGTCGCTAAAATGCCTACAGTTCGAAGTTGCGTGTTTTCCATTACAGTTCAGTTAGGACATTCTTTGCGACCCAGTGTTGACAGTGGCACGGATAAGTGTCGTTTGTAGGTTAAAATAGGACTTTGAGTTCAGTCAAAGTGCTGGTTAAACATACCGAAAACAAACTTTATACGTCGAACTGCGAAGTTGCATCAGTGAATGGAGATATTTTGGCAATGGTGAAGCGTAGAATGGTAGAAAATTTATCTTTATGTCTAATGTTCGAACTGCTGCAATCAGGTTGCTGGTGTGTTATTCTTACTCCAGCCGTGAGATATCTGACTGATATGTGGTTGATAGCAACAGGTGTACGCTTTTATTTCCACCTGGTTCTCCTGAAATATAACGTCAAATTAACAATTACTGATGACATTAGGACGTTAATGGGAATCATGGCCTGGCGACGAAACTAGGGACATCGTCAGATAAGAGCCTTTTCCAGCAGTCGTATGATCTATTGTGTTTGATTGTGTTCGCAAGTGTCTATAAAACGATTATTCTCGTTACAAATTTTAATGGAACCAAATACTGGTGACTCCACTAGTGCCATCCTTACTGCCTCGAATGATTCCATCAGCGTTATATCTACAACAGTAGACTGGGGGAGGGATTTTATTACAAATATCGAAGTCTTCAAGATAGCTGCTGCTACAACCAGCTAGATTTTGCTGTGATGGTTTCGCCAGGTATTCAGGATGGAAGATTATCGTTTGCCAAAGACGTTTCTCTTTGGAGATATTTGCCAGTCATAGAGAGAAATGCTAGGGAAGAGAAACTGGAAATCGTTAAGGGACCGCATATCTTGTGTAATCAACTATTATACCATCAATAGCAGACATCACTACCAAGTCTTTCACGCAAACTGCAGAACTACAGAAGATAGAGAACCGTTTTGTGTTCTCTCAAGATATCAGGCCCCATTCTTCACCCTGTGTTTATTTTTCCTTTTTATAATTTTAACTAAAGCAAGGCATTAAAACCACTAAGACGCAAGGGGTTACTAAGTGATAGAAAATATGATAAAAAGTAATATTAAGGAGAGGGGAACAAAAAGGAACAGGAATTAAGAAGTCAGAAGATAACGATTGACATTGCATTTAAATTTTTGATGATCAAATTTGACTGGCAAGCAAGAAGAGGAGAGTTCCACAATTAGTGAAAAAAATGCCTTATCATTTTTTGTTGATTTTTATTATATTTACTTGTCTTTTTCTGTACTTTCGTAGTTTGATAATTTCTTTATTATTTACATAATTTGTTGATTTAGATTTTTAGTTTATTTTATTTTACTTATGTATTTAATTTATTTTTCCTTATTTGTTTTTAGATTTAGATTTTTAAGTAACGTAGTAAAAATTCGATTTTGTGTCTACATTTTCAGAAATTCTGATCGTTTATTTAGTAATTTGTGTTGGCTTCGGAAGGTAATTATAGTTACTTACTCCTCCAGACATAGTTTACAGTTTTAGGATTTATTTATTTTCCATTTGTTTGGTTTAATTTGCTTTTTGTTTTAATTTGCCATCTATATTTAGAAATCATTTTGTTTTTCGTGTGTCTACTATTTGTAAAGAATGTTTTGTGTGAGTAGTTTCTCTGTTTCCAGCTTTCTTCACTTACTGCTCCTATATATTTTCGTTATCTGCTGATTTTACAGAGGCTTGGTATATTACATTGTTTTGCAAACAATTGCCGTTTAAGGAACATTCGTCCTTCCCTTTGCAGCTCTACATAATATACTATCCAAAAGACCATAGAATTAATCTTCCCATGGAAAATGGAAATGATTTACTTTAAATCTTTTTCTATCGAATACTTTTATTCAGTCTCTTTTGACATGCATGCAGAAAGCTAAATAGGGCATAACTCAAAATGGTAGAAGCAGAGACTTGAAACAACAGAAATGTAGTTCTATAGAAGGATGCAGAGATCCATGGACCAAAACTGTACGCAACGACGAAGTTCTAGAAACAATGAAAACATAAAGGACACTTATACTTCACATCAGGAAGAAGCATGGAGCACATTATGAGGAAAGACTGCAGGGAAAATTTGATACCCACTGGGCAAATCGAAGGTAGGTGTGACAGAGGGAGACAAAACGCATAAACTATCTGGTGAGAGAATAAATGTCGGAGGAGGGCTTGGGAGAGATGACGCAAAAACAAAATTTATTGAGATCTACTAAGGATGGAAAGCTGTAGAAAGACATGATCACCAACGGCTTGAAGGGACAGGGCAGATAAAAGAAGATCAGTACTTTTGTAAATATCATGAGAGTATGAAGACATGCTTTGCTATTCGAACCGGCATGGACAAATTAGTTGTCAAAAATACAAATAACCCAATGATTATTAGTGAAACTGTTGAGTATTCATTTATTTTTTTTTATTCGGTCAAGTTAGCAGGGACATTCATTAACTTATTACGCCAACCATTACGATCCTGCATCAAGATCGGAAGCTCCTTTCGTATCTGGCCAATGTAGGTGGCTGCTGGTCTACTAAACCGTCTTGTTCCATGGCTAGGCGTCCAGAACAGTAGATCACTCGCGAGTTGTTGTGCTCGCCAGCAGTGTCCTGCAAAGCACAGTATGCATTCGCGAAAGATTGTAAAAATATCAGGGATGCGTCCATACAACTGTGATTTAGTTGGATGTTGTATCCAAGAGATATTAAGTATAGTTTTCCGCATCCAAGTGTAGGTTCCATCAAGCTTAGACTATTGGGTTTTAATTAATATCCTGGCAGTGGCACTACACATTAACATAGCCTCTATAGTAGCTCGAAAGAATATCTGCTTGAGTTTGTCTGGTAAATCAGATTTCCAGATTACATCCATTTTATTCAAGGTAGCCCAGGTTTTAGCTATGCGAATTTTCACATCCTTTTCAGTAGAATTTATCTTGCTTCCTAAAAAATCGATATCTTGAGACAGTTTTTATTGAGCCTTGAACTGAAATTAAACATAGCCTTATTGTTGAAAGACGAATGAGAATGCACTCTCCCTGTGGATTCTATGAAGGGTTTGACTCGAAAATTTAACAAGATGACCGAGTTAGAAAGAGAGGCACCTGAAAGCTGCTGGGCGGTACAAAGGGCGTAACCTTCTAAGAAGTGAATGTCCCCCTGAATATCAAGGTGCATAATAACGATGACTTAGTCTGACAGAAGAACATATAAGTTGAGCACTCATTAAAATCGAGACATTATTGTAATGAGTTGCAAGCTTAGCTTTGTATTCAGTTCTAATTATCTATGTATAATTAATTATTTTCTTGTATTCTCTTCTGTTTAATACATTTTTTTGTATACTTTCTTCTCAGCCTGTGAAGGACATTTTTTAGGCGTAAGCCTTCTCCAGATCCATGATGAAGAATGGACCATAACACTACCAAGCTGACCCAATTCGTGCTGGTAGGGGTGGATATTATACGCTTGGGCGATCATCTTTCTTTTCGTCTCAAGATAGTTCAAGTGTATTTACGCGTAAGTCAATGTCACGAACCCGATAAGAATTCGAACTCGACCCTCCTATTTCTCATTTCGAACTATTATTTATTACACCACCTGCACATCCAATGACCTGCTATTCTCAAGCGTTCAACCATCTAAGTATCAAACAGGTTCGACGTTGCTTAAACTCGATGATCGAATGAGAAGTGGTGTTTCAATGTGATATGGACGTAAGCCTTTATACTTCCACACTTATCTGCTTTTTTTTTACTTATCTATCAACGATTTTTGCACTCGCTTTTACTTACCTAATGTATCATAAATTATTTCAATTCTTTTCGCAATCTTATTTTTCTTTCCTTTGATTCTTTTTTTCTCTTTTTGTCATCTTTTTCTTTCTGTTTTATTTCACTCTCCTTCTTCTCTCTGTCACTTCTGCATTCCCAGGCCGACCGTTGGTCATGCCAATGTCGGAAGCGTAATTGTAGCGTTCTCCGGCCATAATTATAATTAGTTTTGACGGACTCCAGACCTCCAACCAAGAGAAGAATGTACGCGTGTGTGTCCACAGCAGAGAGTAGAGCTTCGCGTACCATTAGAATCCCGGAAATAATTCCATTAAATCCCAATATGTCGCAAGTAATCCATCAAGACTGACCGACAGAGTAATTCAAACTCGATCGCTTGATGTATCGGTTTTGCTTCAGTTGTCATGGTCCTGAGTGGCAAATAAATTTTTATTTACAACTGATCGAAGCCCAGCAAAGCCATGTCTTGATCATCGCGGTCTTGTATACGAAGTTTCCTTGAATGTGGCTCAGTGGTAAGGGAACAGTGAATAAGGAATCTGGGGAATAGTCTATCTTGTCATCGATGAACGAAGGCTGATTCAAACATTCTAAGGAACAAACTCTTTTCTCGACTTAAATATATTTATATCCCTGTTTTTTATGGAAAAAAATATTTTAGCGTGTAATATTGAAGAAATTTTATGACGGCTGAAATGCTCATCGTCGAAAGGAATTTTTCATTCCAACTTCAATTAAAGAAGGATCCATCAATATATTACATTATGATCTGCCATATCTGAATGAAAACATGGTGGTGCAAATTAATGTTATCATTTATTTATACTAGAGTTCAACCAATAAAAAGCTCAAGAGCCATTCAAAGAAGAGGGTTGCTGTTAAAATGTTTATAATGAGTGATGCTTTTGATATGAATAAAATACAAGGTGCTGGGAAATTAAAATTGTGAGGATAAGGGGGATAGATAACAAATGAATCGAGACGCGAAAAGGGGAAAGATTTTTGTGTTCAGGGAAGCACCTACACAAGTCTATGTTCCACAATAGAGTAATTCTTTAGGAAAAGATGTCTGAGTTGAGTTTTGCTTACATTTCGATAACAGAGGAAATAAGTTTTCTTTTTTTTCATGATGTTGTCCAATTTTTAGCCAATGCAATTAAAAAAAAATACTCATTACAATTACATAACCATTATATTTTAGTATATAACAGTTCACATAACTTTCACTTAATTCTTTGATTTTTCAAAATTTAATATTGCCTTGTTTAAATGTCCATTCAATATAATGAGTATCGCATTTTAGGTTCCATACATACATGCATATATATATATATATATATATATATATATATATATATATATATATATATATATATAAATTAATCATACTTGCGATCCTTTTTAAGAAGGTTTTGAGGAATAAAATTGAAATTCCTTGAAATTGGTTTAATATAAGCCTGTCTGCTTCACCTTATCTAAAATTTGTTTGCAATAGTTTGTCTGCTGTTGGACGTGCGAAAAGTGTCAATTTATCTAGACATGAATTAAAAACGCACCTACCTACACCCTCTAGTCTTACTTTTCATTTTCCCTTTTACCTTAAATCTGGCTCATTATTATTTAATCCGGACATGCCCACAAGTACGTTTTTTTAAGTTTGAATTTAGGGTTTTCCCTTCTTCTTTTTAAGTTTCAAATGAAATAATGATTTGTTTTCTAGTTTACCAAATAAATCATATTCATCATTCCGAAACATGAAAGCTTTTCTTTTCGATGTAAAATATTGATATATATATATATATTAATATATATATATATATATATATATATATATATATATATATATATATATATATATATATATATATATATATATATATATATTATATATATATATATATATATATATATATATATATATATATATATATATATATATATATATATATATATATATATATATATATATATATATATATATATATATATATATATATATATATATATATATATATTAATAGTAATATTAATGTAATTAATGGTGAAATTCTCTCCTTTAACAGACATAATATAAGCATTAACTTACAATCCATTGAATGACGCGATCCTTATGTATAGAATTGTTGTCAGATGGATCTGGTGTATTTTTAATAACAAATAATTTGATAATTTAATTTACGAATGTAAGGAATTAAATGCTAATTTTAAAAATTGGGGCCAAATCCACGTGGCTATTCATTTTTCCACTGAGAAGCGAAATTTTTAAAGGCCAAATCAACAATATATGCCCATGAAAATAACCATTTATTAAAGCTAGGTGTGTTTTCCACACAGTAACACACTACATCATCATGATGCTCTTGCCATACGTATTTTATGTTACTGTTTTGCTGTTCATTATATCGCATTCCTTAGTTGTATAGCAATGACTTTTAACATAGGATCTTAGCTTGAAAACTCCCCGCGTACCGGAAGGGAATGCAGTCAGAAATTCATTCTCCAAATTAACAATTGTTGACGGAATTTGTCTTGACTGAGAAGGTTCGTAAATTTGAAAAGTCACTCATTAAAATTAATCGACACAAAATATCTCTCTTCATATATTGATGCATGTTTCATTAAATAATATAGACAAGTGTTGTCTATTTATTTTATGTAAATTCTTTCATATCGTCTGATAAGCTTAATAACATTATCATTAAAAAAAAAAAAAAAAATCACAATATTGATACATATCTTTGAATCCTAGCTAAGTTTTCGGCTTATATAAGACATTATCAAAAATGATAATTACATGAAACATATTAAACAATACACGGACAAAACATTAATGATTTCTAAGCAACGACTAACTCGTGCATACAAGACGCTGGAAGCGAAAATCGTACCTTAGCTCATGACCACACGAGAATGAAAACGAGAAGTATTAAGTATGGGAAGCCATTGGTATAATCCAAATGGCTTCTGTTACCAATTCTGGTCACTTAAGAATATTCTTGGAGATTTCATAGTTTATTTTGTTCAGGTTATATCTATCTATCTATCTATCTCTATATATATATATATATATAGTTCAGATTTTATATATATATATATATATATATATATATATATATATATATATATATATATATATATGTATGTATGTATGTATATATATATGACGTGAATTTCAATATGGATTAAAATCCGATATAATGAAAAGAAGAAAGAACAAATAAAAAAGTTTATATATTTAATATGTTTCGGTTTCATTTTATCCCCATGACAAAATTTTGAAAATGAAAATTACAAAAGTATCTTCCAGTACATTTGAGTTCTATGTTTGTTTATATTTGTTTGGTAGATCTCATGTCTTGCAGTGTTAGAAACGTGTACCAATGAAAGAAATAGAAATTTTCTTCACTTCATTCAATCGAACTGATATCTATGAAAGATGTAATAACCATGGTCTGATTAAAGTTTGGTCCTTGAAACTGAGCCAACATGTAATGTTCATTCTTATGCCCACAATGTCTATGTACATCTATAATATTTAAATATATTTTTGTCTTACCGCTACATTTAAAATGTTCTAATTTTTAACAGTATATTATGATTTTAGGTTTCAAATTTTAGGGTTCCAATTTATAAATCCTCGTTAGAATTTCAAAATTGATATAATTTTTAAAATGCTCCTTCGGATTTCAGTATGACATTTTCAGGCTTCTATTTAAAAATTCATATGTGAGTTTGTAAATCTAAAGGAAATAAAAACATATAGACTTAACAAACCTATTCGTAGCAAATATAGAAATTAATTCTCTATATATTTATATTCCCATTAATAAATGTCTTAATTTATTAGAAAAAAATCTAAAAACTTAAGTTCAATCTACATTTATTGGTTGATACTATTATGAGTAAAAATGTCAGTTCGCCAATCTATGTTATCTTAACAAGTATTAATATAAAAATAGATATATTCTTCCTAAGTGAAGAACACATGGAGGCTGATTAACATGTTTACTTCCACAACGTTTAGAATCAGGCCCATTTCAGCAAAACCTTCCAAAAAATATGTAAATATCTTGTGGGTGCGAAGGAGAGAACTCTCATTAAAAAGTTACAAATAAAACATTATTTCATTATCTGTCTATATTTCTGAGATGAGGTATTATGTACATTATTTACATTATTCGGACTATTGTCTTCATGTTTGTCGCATTATTTATTACAACGTTTCGGCCATTGTACACTCCGGCCTTCTTCAGGTTGGAATGTCGAACTGAACCCTTTATTTCGCTCACTGGTGTAGACTGTTCTAGATACACGTGCCATGTTTTAATGGATGTCAGTTATTTCCTGTTAATTCCCCTCTCCAAGTTCTCCACTGCCTTAACCGGGTATTGAACTCACACTCTTTGTGTCGTGTCACTGGATCTAACTAACTCCTTTTATCCACTGTGAGTTGTGCCCTTGAGGACATCTGTGCATGAAATTCTGGGTATTATAAACCTAATGTCTCATCATATTTTTACCAGTGCTCATACTGCAATTTTTTGTTCTCATCATTGCGTGTTTTTACTAGAGCTCATATTGCAATTTTTGTTGTTATCGCTTTTCTCTGGCCCTCCTTATTACTGGTTCCCATATTGTATTCATTTCTTTGCTTGGTCGTCTCAGGAGATTTTGTAACCTAGCATATGTGCTGATTCCTTAAGTTTACGAATTTTCCAATGGTGTTCTTTGTCTATGATCTCAACCTGATCCCACAGAGGGTGGTGATCTCCATTTTCTCTCCATATATGGTCTGCCACGCCTGATTTTTGCCGTTGTAATAAATATGGCGACAAAGATGAGGACAATAGTCCGAAAAATGAAAATAGTGAAAACATTACTTGATCTATTATACACTGAGATAACAAATGATAGATTGAATTATTTCAAATAATAACCATGGTGAATCCTACACAGTATATATAAATTGTTGAAATGTTAATTTTAAATTATTACAGCTCAAGCTGAAATGGATAACGGATGCCTGTTTCATCAAAATAAAAGATAAGAAAAGCTTGCCTTGAAATCAGTATTTAAAATGACCATTTGTACCTTAGTTTGAACACACCCCACTGGTAGAGGTGATATGAACGCAAACAAGTGTCAGTCTATTTGAACTTTTGAAATTGCATTGCTGTGAGATTTATTAACACTGTCCTTTATTTATTTTAATTAGAAATCGGAAAATATTTCAAGTCTTCCAGGACATTTGGATGGACTCTTAACGGAAAACTCAACTCTTATTTTTGCAAGGTAAGAATTTTGGATTTGTATATAATTTGTCAAGTATTTAACGATTGCCTGAGAAAATTATGAATGATTATGTTTAGTGTCAATCACACTGATAGTAGAGCATTTACTAGTTTGCAAAATGTAGACATCTAACAATAAACATAAAACACAGATCAATTATGGCCTTGAAAGTGTAAATATATTTTCTTTTCATTTTGTTTCGGCAAATTCGGCTAAATGAGTAACACAACATTTAACATGATATCAAAATCTATTATTTAAAATCACGTAAAATTTCCGCATACCGTGCCATTTTCATCATATGTTAAAATAACATATGTAACTCAAAGAGAAAATAAAGATATAATCAAGATGCTGAGGTGTATATATATATATATATATATATATATATATATATATATGTATGTGTGTGTGTGTGTGTGTGTGTGTGTGTGTGTGTGTGTGTGTGTGTGTGTGCATGCGTATCCGAACACAATGTTGGTGTAGATGGAATAACCAAAAACACTATTCTTAAAAATGTGCTCAATACAGAGTAGAGCGAATAGCATTTATTTAAAAATTGTGACAATATTATGGTATAACATCAATACAAAAATAGCCATTTTGTTTCAACACTGCTGGTGTCTTGTCAAGTGTTGGTAAGATTCCCTGTATGGAGGGTTTTTCAAAATAGTGATCTCTCAAATGGCGAGGGCTGGATGAGCGTGAGGAGGAACAGTGGTTTCAGCAAGATGGTGCTCATCTTCACACTGCTAAGTTTACCATGGCATGGCACCGTGAAAATTTAGGGAACGTTTCCAGCCACAAAGCGGAAGTGGAACAGCCACCTAATTTTTCTGAACTGATGGTTCCTTAAATGAAACATGTAACAAGGCAACCATCTCACCATTGCTGCATTGAAGGCCATCACTGAGAAGATTCAATCGATCACCCAGGAGATTTATTATCAAAAATTCGCATTCAACAATGCCTTTAAATTATCGGTAGTCAGCTGGCGCATGTACTTGAGGGGTCCTTCTGACTTTTGGGGCGCACATTGATTTGTACCCGAACATTTTGTTTCAAAAATTGTGAAACACCCTGTGTGTGTACACACACACACACACACACACACACACACACACACACACACACACATATATAGTCTTAAGGTGTGCTATATTTATGGAATAAAGTGCTCAATATGAGAGATAGAGCGTGTGTAAATATAAAAGTGAACATAGAAGTCAACACTTAGAGGCGACAGACTGTCGCCTCTAAGTGTTGACCCTATGTTCACTTTTATATATATATATATATATATGTCTGTGTGTGTTCAGATATATATAAAGATATAATTCAGATATATATAAAAAAATATCTGTAATATAAAAAATATCTGTAAATAACTGTGCAAATAATTATAAATTTATATATATACCTCAATGTTTTTTCGCCGAAAAAAAACAGTATGACAAAATAAGGTCACACACTCAATAAAAACAAAGTCTTTTTTTATAATTTTATTAAATTTTTTAATCCTTTCTAGCAACTTCGAAATTTTGATGAAATATCGCTGTAATATTTACGATTAGTGTTTTAGCGCATTTTTTCAGGTGAAAATCACATTAATTTACTATTACCAATTATAAAAATACTCAAAACTGCAAAAATCTAATAATTGTCAGAGTTTCAGGACTGATTCTGAAGGGAATGAAATTATTTTTAATTTTTATTATTTTTAGATTTTTTTTTTTTTGTAGAAAATATTGGTAAAGACATTTTTTTACTTAAATAACTTACTGGAAATAATAAATTATTTTTTAATATAATATATTTTTTTCAGATTAGTATAATTATACTTTCAATCATTTAATATCATGCTCATAAAGTTTCAGAAAGTATATTTTAGTTTTGTAAGATTATTTAATACAGATTAATACATATTAAACGATGATTAAAAAAGGGTGCTAATCTGCTATTTTTTTAAACTCCCGGCAAATCGATTCCAATCAATATAATTTCTGCTTGAAGCGTACCAGAGTATTTTGCTAAATAGTAATAGTAAATTAAATC
Organism: Acanthosepion pharaonis; assembly: GCA_903632075.3. Lineage (NCBI taxonomy): Eukaryota > Metazoa > Mollusca > Cephalopoda > Sepiida > Sepiidae > Acanthosepion > Acanthosepion pharaonis. The sequence continues at coordinate 2,739,250 of CAHIKZ030000380.1, read as the reverse complement.
ATTTACCTTTGAATTAAAGTTAAAATGAAAACATCAAGAAAGCTTTTTTAATTTATAAAAAATTTATTTCAATCCAAAGTATGGAAAATCAGTAGAGGTAAATTAAAACAAATAAATAAATATGCAGGTATCAATGATCGAAGAACAGTTACAGACTTGGTATTTTTATGTAAGAAAACGCCTATGTAAATATATCTGTAAAAACCAGGAATTATTATATATACATATAATTAAACATACATGCATATGAGTACACACGCATGATTACATACATACACACACATACATATATATATATATATATATATATATATATATATATATATATATATATATATATATATATAAAACCTAAATATATACACATAAACATATACACATAAACATAACTGCACACAGATTTATATGCACACATCCCAGTAATTTTTATATAAGTTTGCAATTCTTTACAATATAAAAGTTAACGTTCGTTAAACTTATAAACACTTTCACTGTCTAAGGAATATGCCACAGATTTCATTACCTGAATCATAGAAAACATTCATGACAGTTATTCAGTCAGAGTAGCCTCCCTTCGTTTTATCGTAATACCTGTGATATTTGTAAGATGCCAATGTGCAAAAACTTCATGTATTAGTTTATATTCTGTCTCGCATGTCATTGCAAGAAAGATAAAGAAATATGTCAGATCCTATTAGGAAGGATTTTTCTACTTTAAATCTATTCAATGAATTAAGGGATGAAAAACTCTTGTATAGTTTTTTAAATATAATAACAGTTTTTCGAAACGAATCAAAAATATCTTCAAATCAAAATTTATATATATATATATATATATATATATATATATATATATATATATATATATATATATATATATATATATATATATATATACACACACACACATCCGTGGTGGAGTTTGTATATATATATATATATTTTACACAGATAGATAGATATAATTTTAGAAAACTATTGAGAAATTTCTGCTCATGTACTTAAGGACATAATATAATGTGTTATTCATGCCAGTGTGTCGGTGTATTTATTTATTCAATTATACAGAACATAGTGAACATAAATATTAGAATTAAGTATGAATTTCTCATAATTATTCTTCATTTACGTTTTCGACCAGACAAAGCCGATGTTACGTAAATAAATAAAATGTTATATCTACTCATATCAAATTAAAGTACTTTGTTCTTAAAATATTTTTAACGCACTTCTAATTATATGATAATGTGCGATTTCAGTGTACAATATTTTCATGTCTTAACCTTTTGAGCGATCGCATCCATACGAATGTTTTTTTTTTTATAAATATGGGTTCTTCATTTTATTATATTGATTATTAATAAAAGAAAACAACATTTTTAGTATAAAATGATTACAGTTATGATTCACTGAAACTTATCACTTCTTATCCCTTGTACCTTACATGTAGTTACCTCCAAAGATTCGCTATAATTGAGCAGACATGATGAAAAATATTCCCAACACTGAATTAATAAAAACAAATTTTTATCTTCCAAATCTTTTTGCTATTATTAGCAGGAAAGTGCAAACGATTGTTATGCCCAAATTATTTTTTAATTCCATATTTCTAAGTACCTTGTAAAAATCTTATTTTTCTGGTGTCAACGTGGGACCGTTCATTTGTACGGAAATCTGAGTGTCTTTTACTCGGTGAAAATGGAAATTGATTTGGAAATTATTGCAAAAATCAGTTAATTGTCGAATTTTA
>CAHIKZ030000380.1:2730000-2732500 GCA_903632075.3 Acanthosepion pharaonis | reverse complement strand
GAATAACTGGATTTTATTTACTTTTCAATTTTTAACCTTTTTTGAATTCAGCATTTTCTGATGTGCGTTTTGATGGCATCACGGACGAGGCGACATTCAAGTGACAATTTTCATGTGCGTGTATTTATGTGACTATCTTCGCGCGAAAGAGTTGAAGAGGGTGTAATTTAACGGATTTCTAAATATAAATGACAAATGCCAGACCCCTTTATTACCTGAGGCATTATTCGCTAAAGATCTACACAAATGTTAAAACAAAACGTCATCACAGCTAGTTAAGAACAAAAGATACTAAAATGGCGTTAGTCACATGGGTGAAAAGTTAAGAGGTCCAGTAAAACATGCAAAAATATAGAAAGAAAAAAAGCCAAAAGGTAATTTAGCAGAAGTTGAAAGACTCCTACTTTCGTCTCTATCTCTAATGTCAATAAAAAATATTGCTTCTAATCTCTATTTGACGTTATTTTCCGTAACCACTCCTTGAAGCCCTAGAGGCAGGCCAGGTAAATATACAAGCGAGTAATAATTCTGCGGGATTCGTTTAAAGTCTGTGTTAGTAGAATATCTCATTTGAATTTCCAGGTTTGTAGTCATTTTTTCTTGTAACGCCCACTTTCAGTTCGTTATGCTTCAGCTGGTAAAAAGAAAATGAAAACAATTTGTGATATTGCAGTAAAGGTAACCTGGGAATCATCTTTACTAGGAGAGCTACAAGATCAATTACGCCTGAATAGCGAGTTCGATTCTCACTGGGTACCTTTAGCCTTATGCCGCATCTAAGTTATGCTTAGAATATAAAGTTGTGTAATGGTTAGCAAACTAGTATCGCTAGATCAGTTAAGATGGAATCGTGAATTCGATCCTCACTGAGTGACCCATTCTTTCGGCCTTGTTCCACATCTAAGCTACACTTAGAAAATCACCACGGTACCTCGTAGAGGTGTAATAATTATCAAGATTATCTCGCTAGATCAATTTCGACAGAATAGTGGGTTCGATTCACACTGGCTGCCCCCTGCATTAGGCCTTGTTCCACATCAAAGCTACACTTAGTAAATGACTATACTAGGAGCGCAAATCAACCATCTTAAACGAATTTGTCAGATATTTTGTCACATATTCCTATCTGTAATCATTATGAGTTTCCAAGTGTTTATTAGCGGAAATTTTTGCATACACTTAATATACATTTTGTTTTGTTACACTAAAATGATCGTGAATAAGTATATATTGTATAGAAAATATTTACATTATTTAGACTATTGTCCTCATCTTTGTCGCCATATTTATTACAACGTTTGGAACGTCGAACCGAACCCTTTATTTCGCTCACTGGGGTAGACTTTTCTAGTTCCACGTGCCATGCTTAATATCAGTTATCTCCTGTTAATTCCCCTCTCCAATTTCTCCACCGCCTTAACCAGGTATTGAACTCATACCCTTTGGGTCCTGTCACTAACTAACGCCTTTATCCACTGTGCCATGTGCCCTTGAGATGATAACGAACATAAAAAGGACATGCTATATCATGTGTAGAAAAGATATAAAGGTTATTCGTTCAGGATCCATAGAAAAGAAAATATATTACACATCCACTAATCATCACCTCGATTTATGATAAACACTTCTGATACTCTATTATCACATGTTTAAAACAAATATTTTTGCATATACAGGTTTTGTATATTCATTTCATTTCACCAAGTGACATTATACTAACTCTTGTTCTCATCTTAGTAGATAGTCTAATGGCCTTTGATTGTACCGTTCTTCTAAAAAAAAAGGTTCTTTTTATGTGTATTCGGCAACGTTCACAGATATTCTGACCAAACACTTTATTCAATCAACGAGGTATACTCTTTTCATGCTTCAAAAAACAACTCATATTATTCGATTTTTTCAGTTAATATCTCTCTGTTGATCATTCCAATGAACCAGGGAATACTAATTTCAATCCTTGATCTTGGGATTAAACACACCATTACCAAATAAATTGTATAGCTCAACCAACGCTTATATTATGTTCACCTGGTTTACAATCCTTCTTCAACTTTTGAACAGGAGAAGAGGTTCATCGCTTGTTTCGTGTTTATTATTGTTTCTTCATTCTGTTAACGTCTTCTCATTCCACCCCCAATAATACACTGCGTGTTACTGGCATTATCGCCTTGCTTGGGATGAAATGATTAAAAACTCTCCATGAGGACCATGAGGTTTATATATGGGACCTTAAATAATAAATGTTTTTCCCCGGATGAAAATACCTAATATGGTTTTCACTTCTATGCTTGGTCTAATGATATGCATGAACATGATTATTCAGTTTTTTTCTAGCCTTAAATCAACAATTGAAAAAACTCTAAAATGGCAAATATAGCCTTTGCGGAAAAGAGATGAGATTGTATACTACATTGTAAAAGGTTATATTTAACTATAGAAATATTTCTCAGAGATTTATCTTCTACTTAGCCTTCTGTCTTTTCCGACAGTTTTTGCGTAC
>CAHIKZ030000380.1:2702500-2727500 GCA_903632075.3 Acanthosepion pharaonis | reverse complement strand
CTATGTATATCTCACACGAAAATTCACAAACTACATTTTATTGTGTACGTGTTTGTAAGTTAGCTGTTGGGCAAACTTCTAGCCGATAATAATTGTATTATTACTACTGCTGCAATTACGCTTTCTTTATATATCTCGGTTGAGTATTTTTCGTAAGATAAACAAGGCAAAATGGTTTATGAAATTACTTTAAAAAAGCGAAATAAATTGTAAGAAGGAACTTGGTACTCAATAAATTAATTTGATATACTGAACTCACATCTCTTTTCGTCTAGTCAACAGCAGTGAATCAAATCTTGGAGTGTTTAATTAAAGGGAAATAACTGTGACATCCGGGAGAGGCATGGCACGTGGAACTAGAACGGTCTACTCCGGTGGATGAAATAAATGGTTCGGTTCAAAATTTCAATCATCGGAAGAAGGCCGGAGCTTACAACGGCCGAAAAGTTGTGAATATGGCAATGTAATGATGATAAGTTCGAATAATGTAAATAATATGAGTAATCATAATACCTCATTTGAGAGTTATAGACAGATATTAATTGCTTTTATGAATAAAATATATTATTGACACTATTGCCTTAAGAAAAATATTTCCGATGAGTAATGAAATATTACAAGAATAGTTTTTCATTTTTATTTAAATTAACATAATTTATAAACTTTTAAATCATTTAAAATTCTGCATTAATCAAGTTATTAATCTGTCAAGTGATATTGTTATTAAATTGAAACTGTATTTGCTAATTATAAATGGAAAAGCTTACTAAAATTCAGCGACGCCCCATTATTATTTTATAAAGAATTTTGAATTTATTATTCTGTATAAACGTACCGATGTTTGTAAATATGGAACTCCCGTCATAACATAAATAAGGGAGGTAACTACAGCAAATTTAAAATTTATTGGTAATTTTCAAACATTTCTTCAACAAGTGTTATCATAAGTAATATTATGAAGCCAAAGTTCCTAAAATTCACAAAATATTAAGATATTTAAAATATTTTAAGATTGCTGGGTGGTTATATATATATATATATATATATATATATATATATATATATATATATATATATAGTCATCCACAGACAGACTGTTTCGTTGTATCACAGCTCCTCAGTATGGCTAGACTTCCGACTGCTTCGAGCCGGGATCGAAAGCCGGCTGATTTGACATCAGTCAGATATCTGTATGTTTTCATTGTATTCGCAACGTAATAAATGTAAATATATTGGCGATTACGCTGGTAATAAAAAATTATTCAAATCAATTTAAATTCGATTTGGAATGCATCAAACTGTATCACTTATTTGAAGTATAAAATTTACTTTATTAGTTTTTAATTAAAAATAAAATAAAAGATTCAAAAATATTTTCCCTTTTAAAAATGTTAATCATATATATATAACCTCTTTAATCGATACTTTCATTTGAATGCCATGTATGGTGCTGAATCTGTATAAAAAATGTCTATACAACCTCTTTCAGATATCAATGATTTAAAGTGGTTTTGAGCGAATTAAGTCTGTAGGTCTTGGAGAGGACCGTACTTTTTCGAAACTCCTAGATGGGCGCTATAGAATCATTAACAAAGATCTGTACCAGATAAATGAAACCTCTTCTCTTCAGGACTTTCAACAACGGCAACAACTAAAACAGATGGCACATGTAACTCGAAGAGAAAATAATGACATGATCAAAATATTGACGTCCCAGTCTGCATCACGGAGGGAAGAACCCTTCAAGACGGAAAATAACAATATTATGTATTTGACTAGAGAGACATATTTTCTTGAAAAAGTGTTTTAATATAAATATTTTATAAATTTCAATTGACAATATCACTCACTTCTCGATCAATGAATCGCGAATGTTTCCATATGAGAAAATGTTTAATATTGCCATTAACACAAGGAAAGATAAAATAAATGTAACTGATAAATTTAAGCGCATTAATTTAAAAAACCAACGTTGGAGGGAAATAGTATGTGGAATAAAAAGTTCTTCATAAATAAACATAATTAAATTTAAGCCAACCAAGCAACATTATTTAATGCTTAATTAAAATGTTTGAATACTTGCGATATAGGAATATAATTTGTAACTAAAGACTAAGGTTGAGTTGATTTATTTTGCACCATGTCAATTCTTGTTGAGTCACCTAAAATCGAATCTTGTATAGAGAAGCCAGTAAGGCTCGAACTCTTTGCTCTAAAATTGTAGGCTTATATTCTCTGGACAAAATTCAACACACTTTTGCATGCATTACACTCAAGAGGAAAAACAATGCATTTTTAAATGTAAAACTTAATAAAAATTGAATAATTCGGTTCCGTAGACTATATAATCAGGTATAACTGATCATGTATTGAGTAAAATGTGTGTGTCAGCAACTTCTGTAGAACAAAGTCGGAATAACAGAAAGAAAGTGTGGAATATAATGCGTTCGAAATAATCATCGTAGATATCAAGTTTTCATAACAACTTCTGTAGCATAAAAAGTTTTGAATTCCATATAATTGCATTGATCAAGTAAGAACAGACATTAATTTGTAAGGTCCTATATTTATACCATCAGATATTACTAAATATATTAGCGTTGGTTACGTGATTCAGTTTACATGATGGTGAGTTCAATATTTAGATGAAAGAGTGAAATTGATATACAGTGTAACCCGGATATAAGAGACCCGGATATAAGAGAAACCCGGATATAAGAAAGATTTTCTCTGGTCCCAAATTAGAGCCTGTGTTAATATATATAAAATAGACCAAACCCGGATATAAGAGAAACCCGGATATAAGAGACTTCTTCTCCGGTCCCGATAACTCTCTTATATCCGGGTTACAGTGGAATGAGCAAATGCGGTATGATGAGGAGGAATTAACTAAGAACACCCGACTAATACGAGTTATGTCCCCTAATATGACCAGCGGAAGGCTAACAGTCTTTACATATATAGATTGAATAAAGTGTTTTTTTTTGTCAGAATTTCTGAAAACATTACCGAAAATATAAACATTTTTAAGGAGGCCAAGTGTACAACAGACAAAAGCATAATGATTATCGACCAAGATGCGGACAACAATTGTGTGTGTGCGTGTATTTGTGTATGTGTGCAAAAGTATTTATTTTAAACTTAGGAAAATTTAATATCCGATAGACATATACCAGACATAATGCGACCTGATGACAACGTGAAATAAATTCTTTTCTTTTTTTTAATGCATGAGTGAATAATCGTTCTATCTCTTATAAAGTTGAGATTGTGCACGCGTGGCAGAGTGGTTAGAACGCATGCATTTTTACTATGAAAACAGGGTTCGAATCTAACTACATGGACTTTTTCTCAAAAAAATTACTTCCAGATAATATCGGCCAGTGGAGACATTTCCAACTCTGAAATGCGCCTGAAAACTGTAACCTATGCCTATTTGAGAACAAGATTTGAATCTAACCATAGGGACTTCTTCTCATGGAAATTACTTCCTGATAATATCGGCCAGAGGAGACCTTTGGAATTTGCCTGAAAACTATTCCTCGGATAACCTTTGCCATGCTAGTGATATTGCCTCGACGAAAATATTTATAAACTTTTGGTGGTTTTCCTAGTAGGACGCTACATGTCATCATGTCTTCGAAATTAAGCATACGGACTTTGTTCAAAACTCTTAATCATGTGACATTATTCTGTCCCAGAAATTTTAACGTATCTCTGTGAGATGAATAAACCTGAATGAGCCTGATTATGAGTCATCAACAGAGATTTTTGGTTAGTCACCCGAACAAACGTGAATACTCTGAAACAAGTTACCAGCGATTTAACTTGCACGTGAAAGTTCCAAGTGCCGTTTATTTTTAGGCGCCTTAGTAATTGTATATTTCCTACTACAGATTGATTTCAGTGTTTGTGATTTAGTAATGACAAGGATTACAAATGTGGATATGTCATCTAGAGGGTTTAGAGACTTGTACATAATCTTTCATTGCCTATCTATAAGCTTAAATTTCTCTCAAGTATATCCTATCGGCGTGGCACGGTATACATTAATTAAATCACTTACACAGAGATAAAAAGTGTCAAACAACCAAGTAAATATTCGAATATAAATGACCAATATTTACCTGTTTCCGATTATAGTAAATGCTCACAGGCTCAATCTAATATCTATCTATCTTCGAACCAATTAAATGCTTGCAGGCCCAGATATCAAAGACCAATATTCACGAAGCATGTAAATGATTACAGAATCAAATGTACAGGACCAATATTTATCCATCCCTAAACAAAGTAACAAATATTTACCTATCCACATACCTAGAATCTGATAAATGCTTATAGATGCAAATATAAATGCTCAATATTTGACGATTCCCGAACCATTTAAAAGCTTACAGACTCTTAATATAAACGAGTAGTGTTTACTTATTATTGAATCAAGTAAATAATAATAGACTTAAAGAACAGCGACTAATATTTATTCATCTTTGATCCAAGTAAATGCCTATAGATTCAACATACGCTTATGAGAAGACAAACGATTTCAGAATTAAACGATTCAACGATGGTAGATGTGTCGCAGAATCCACCTATCCACAGGCAAACTCATCCACCCCCAAAATGTTCTTCAGTTTTAAAAATACATGATTCCTAATTTTACTGCCTATATTTTTTTATAGTGGGCTAGTATTGTGGTCGCCCCGAAAGTAATGATTCCTATTTTATTATGTTGTCACGTGACATTAGTAATTGACTTTTGTGGTATGGCAGTAGATGTTGAAACTTCCAACTAAGAAGCCATAATATTTGTCATGATGTACGTAGCATTTAAAATGGCATATGGAATTCATCTATTGACTGGTAACAACTGATATTGACCATCGCTAAACTTTTGCGGCAAATGAAGAGTGGATATGAGCAGAGTTAGGCAATAGTCAATGAGTTTCAACAGTGATAAGAGCGCTGAGTTTGACAAGACATATTTTCAGTGACCATTCCTAAAATCTCGTGTCATGTACTCAAGTAATCTCGTCAAATCGAAACTTTTATGGGTGTCATGCATGACACCAAACTCTGTTTAATATATATATATATATATATATATATATATATATATATATATATATATATATATATATATATATATATATATATATATATATATATATATATATATATAAAGAATTGGACAAAGTCCGACAATTTATTAAAGACATTTTTATGTTTAACATTCTTTTTATAGATATAAGTATTTAAGTCGGTTAAGGCACGTCAGCGTAAATGACGGTTCCGTATAGGATGCAGGTTCGAATCCTGTCAAAGGACGAATATTTTCTATGAAAATTTCTCGGACATTCAGGCCGGTAAATGTTATTTAATACTGTTTATTATAAACAGAGCATTTACTTAAATACTTGTATCTATAAAAAGAATGTTAAACATAAAAATGTCTTTAATATATATATATATATATATATATATATGGTTGGATTGATGTGAGTTTGTGACCCTGGGTTTAGCTCTATCTCTGATATTGAGTGCTTTCTAATAAGTACCGCGCATATAATATATAAATAATTATATATATATATATATATATATATATATATATATATATATATATATATGCATACACACACATACACATATATATATTTGTATATATATATATATATATATATATATATATATATATGAAGAAAAATAGTTTTAAGGTGTGGTATATTTATGGGATAAAGTGCTCAATATCAGAGAGAGATTGTATGTAATATAATGTGGACATTGAAGTCAACACTCAGATGCGACAGGCTGTCTCATGCTAGACGCAATCGGATAAATATATATGTAAACTGCCATAGTATGGAAACGATTTCTCCGAGGGATGTTTAAAAATCGTTTATGTCTTAGCAACAACAAAGCCTTCTCAATCATTTGTTGACTTCCAAGAACGACAACTCAAATGGATATCCTGTAGTTGTAAAAGAATAATGACATAAACTAGATATTCCTCACTACTTCAAACCAAAAATGAAGAAGGAACCTCCCCTCAATAGTAGAAAGATTTATAACAGTTACTGGACTTTATTTTATTTTTCATTTCATCCGAAAATAGCATTGGCTATCAATGAATTATCACATGTTGACTCATAAGGAAACGGTTAATATTACCGTTACCATCAGACATCCATCAACCCATGAATTAAAGAATGCCTCAAAAATTACATTAAAAAGACTGTTGTCTATGTTGAAAATAATGTTTTTGTAGCTGAAATCCTGTTCTTTAATCAGATGTTGAAAAATCAGTCGTGGCTGACCACATATGGAGAGAGAAGAGAGACCACCGCCCTCTGATCATGTTGAGATCATAGACAAGGAACACCATTGGAAAATTCGTAAACTTAAGGGATCAGCACATATGTTAGGTCACAGAAATCTCCTGAGCCGACCAAGCATAGAAATAAATACAATACGGAAACCAGTAATAAGGTGTGCCAGAGAAAAGCAATGATAACAACAAAGTTGCAATATGAGCTCTGATAAAAACCTGGAATGATAACAGCAAAATTGCAATATGAGCACTGGTAAAAATGGTTGCTGAGGACATTAGGTTTATAAGACCCAGAAATTCATACCCAGTTGTCCTCAAAGACACATGGCACAGTGGATAAAGGCGTTGGTTAGATCCAGGACCCAAAGTGTGTGAGTTCATTACCCGGTTAAGGCAGTGGATAACTTTCAGAGGGAAATTATCAAGAGATAACTGATAACTGACATCCATTAAACATGGCACGTGGAACTAGAACAGTCTACCCCAGTGATCGAAATAAAGTCTTCAGTTCGAAATTCCAACCACCTGAAGAAGGCCGGAGCGTACAACGGCCGAAACGTTGTGATAAATATAGCGACAAAGATGAGGTCAATAGTCCGAATAATGTATATAATACTTCATCTCAGAAATATAAACAAATCCTGTTCTATTCAAAACGATATTATTTTGCTGCCTGCAGCTTTTACAGTTTCCTTGGAGATAAAGAGAAAAGCATTACTTACGAAATGTGCGATTTTTATTTAATTTTAGCTTCCCCTTCACAAAATTATTGTCATTAAACAAGATAGAATAAATATAAAAAAATTCACCGGCAAATTTCGAATTCATATATTCGAGAAACTGTCTTATCGTAATAGCATCTATATCAATGTGGCTACTAAGTGGAGCAATTCAAAAGTAAACTATTTATAATCTTGTATTTATATACTCTATATTTCTCGTCATTTTTATTTATATATACGAGTAGTATTATTTGAATCATTTAAATGGCACTTGGTCATTTGTTTGCAACAATGTTATTTCATTAATTTTATTTCTTACATTAATTACTGATATCTAATTTCGTTCTTGTTCTTTGCTAGTTATCTTAACTTATTTTCTTCCTTTTATGCTATTCTCTCAGTAACAGTCAAGAATTTGAAGCAGTGCGTGGATCGAATTCATTTATGTCTTAGGGATTAGACCGAACCATAAAACATGTTTTTATATATTTTAAAGATTATTTATAGTTCTGACTTTGGTTTGGTGTATTTTGTTTTACGGCATACCAAAACCTCCGTGGGTCATTAATGCCAACAAAATTTTTGTATAGGTTCGTATAAATAGAATATGTATTCTTTGTAATAAATATATTTCTAGATCAGGTTTCATTGCTGTATTTTGTAAAGAGGGTTTTGTTGAAAGTCTGGTTTGGTTTGGTTTATTTTGTTTTACGGTGTATAAACTCCAATGGGTTATTTAATGCCGAGATTTTTAGGATAGATTCGTATGAATAGAATATGTATTTTTGTAAGAAATCATTTTTTAGATAAGGTTTCCCTGACATATTTTTGTAAAGAAGTTTTTCTCGAGAGTCTGGCTGGATATTTTTTTTTTAAATGTATTGCTACTATTTTTACCATTAAAAACCATTTTTATACTTTCATAATATTTTGACCCTAGTTTAGGGGTTAACTATTAACTCATAGTTAGGACCTTAACAGGTGTTATCACCTCAGTTTAGGGTGAACCTGCGATCAACAGCAATTAAGAGAGGATTCCACGCTCCCCAAAACCTCCCGATCAGAGGCCTTGCTGCCGGATGTAGTTTATCGTCATACCCAAAACGAATTCTGATTTTGTGCTTGCATATCTATTTATTTTGCTTATATTATTTTTTTTATTTACTTATCTATTTATCATTTTATTTTATTATGTCCACTTCGGTTTTAATGTTTTGAAGAAAGAAAAACTGATACCAAACGACTATTTATTTCCAAATTATCAAAATACCTGGATCTTGAAGTGGAAATCTTTAAGAAAAAATGTGTCACATGAGGACAATAATAATGCCAGTTGTGGTTGGAGCCTTGGTTTGATTAGAAGAGATTCTAATATTGAAGTGATCCCTGGTAGCCTTAAATCAATAAAAAAAATCTCACAATTATAGCTCACGCCTTGCGAAGAGAATTTTATATGTAAAATGCGTGTGATATTTGGTTTTATTTTATTTATTTTTTTATTTACAAAAACTTGTTATGATGCAAAATTCTAAGTTTGTGTCTCAAGTAGGATCCGGGAAGGAAATGAATACACAACAGAAATTAAAGATGATGATGATGATGATAAGAAGAAGAAGCAACAACAACTCAGTCGAGAAACTACAAACCTGTCAAGTGCCTCTCATTCATATGGATAATCTTAACTCGATAAATAGCATTAAAATATACGAATGCATGGAAATTCCAGAACCATTACAAAACGAAAATGCTGCAAACAAAGAAGTAAATGACCCAGTTATCCGTTCTGTACTGACCAAAATCATCACAGTGGAATGGATTGATTACAGAACGACATACGACATGATTCCTGATTTTGAATGACACATAATATAAAATATTAAGAAATCAATAGTGAAATTCATGAAAACCTGGAAAATGATATTGTCTATAGAAGCAGGACCTGTGGTTAACTTTAAAAGTGTTATATCTATTTGTCATACATATGACGAAACTAAGCTAAATCCTTAAAAAGGACACTAATTCTCAAACACAAAGGAAAAAATCGAACACTGTTTTGTACATGAATGACGGGAATAACTGATATGAGGTAAGATAAATCATGTACAAACCAGAATGTTTTAGAGAAGAGAATTAAAGAAATCTCTGGAAAATTGTGCTTCAAATGGATCAATCAATCTAAGCAAGACCTATGCATCGTCAACAAGTATATTTGACTCATTTGTTCCAGAAGATCACAGTAAAAGGTAAAGTCATCAAAAATCTGAAGAAATATTTAATAATTAAGAGAGAAAGTAAAATATTGTGAAACAATTTGATGTTTATAAGCAATATTACCATAGCGCTTGGATTTGTACTGAAAGTGCCCTGTAAAGACTTCGGAAGAATTGGCTGCGCAAAAATAAATCGAAGCAACACTGACAATGGCATCTCTAAAGTTAGCACGACCAGATAGAATAAGTTGATCCGTATTGAAGAGATATGGTTACTTTATCCATTTACAATTGCTATTAAAAACTGGTGCTATGATGAAAACGGTAAATCTTAAAAAATATTTCTTGCCAATTTTAACTTTGAATCATTTGAAGAAAAAGAATTAGCTTACTAAAAAACAAGCGATACAAATGGCTAATATAAACAAATATTCAGAAATGTCTTTCGTTGTGAATTAGACACGTAACTCTACGATAACGAGAGAGGGTAAGGACTTGCTGCTTTTAGTTTTATTAGCCGCCACATGAACTAGTTTTAAATAAAGGGGATTGGGAAAATAAGTATTTTATTTACACATCCCGACTAAGTGTGGGTGAGGGTACAAAGATAACGATTTTAAATTTTTGCTTTTGTATAGGCTTAACCATTGCTACCGGCGATAAAAAAAAATCACAAATGAACCAAAAAAGTCAGACTAACTGATGAGATGCTATAAAGGATTTATTGTTGAAATATTGAGCGTTGAAGGAAATTCTGTTATCGAGTATTTTTATATAAAATTCCGAACATCCGCATTCTAAACAATCATAAAATATAATTACAAGAAATACATTGCTATGCCTGTTTACAAACATATTTACATGAATTTAAAAGAGTCAAAAAGGATTTAATATAAGCTTTAGTTGAACTAAATTATTTGGGTAGATGTTGAGCTTTCGAAGATACTTTTAATAGTTTGTCCACAGTAAAAAAAAAAAAAAGCTGAGTTTATGAAAAGATTATTTGGGTTGTTGGCCCACAGTCAAAACATTAGTTGAGAAAATATTTTTTAAGTAGTTCGTTCACATTCAAATCTGTAATTGAGAAAAATACTTTGATCGTCAGCGAAGATTCGCTGACCGTCTCCGCCTTTGTTGTTGGAGATGATTCGTTTAAAATCACCGACACATTTTTCTTTCCACATGCGCTGGTGGAGAAGTAAAAAAAAAAACTATGAAGCCACGACTTCTTTCGTGATTGAACGGCTTAGAGACAGTCGCATGTTTGTCCCTGAAAGTCAAGATCTGTAGGTTTTTACTAGACATTTTCCCAATAAGTGGACTCCAGAAGAAAATAGATTTTTAGTCTTCTTTGTCTGGCTTGATATAAACGGTATGTTTTGTGATGTGGAATCTTTTGGCTTATTTTAAAATATTGTCTGTTTTTGAGTAGAAAGTAAAGTTTAGACATTTTTAATATGGTACATATATGGGTATGTAATTGTATTCGAAATAGGGTTAATTTCAAATACCGTCTCTTAGGTAGGATGCACGTTTTTGATAGATTTAAGATTTTATATCTTTCCTTACGCAATAGAAATTGTAGTAATATTTGAACTTTACAAACGAGCTTTGCGTTTTTCTAATACTCTCTTGAAAAGCTATGTTAAATCACTCTGAAAAGCATAAATATTTTTATTTTGGGTTTTTAAAAAAAATAAGAAACTAAAAAATTAATTGTGAAGAAAGAAAATAAATTTGGAAGTTTAAATTTGTTTTTAGACTGATTTTATGATTCGTTTAATACGATTTTGCGATGATAGATGAGTTTGTCAATAAAAAATTCAGTTTCGGTTTTAAAGATCTTTTAAAATTATTTAGCTCTCTTTGATATAGGCCTTTTACAAGATAGGTTAATTTAAAATATTCTTACTCAGATTTCGATTAAATATGCCTTACTTTTTGCTTTTAATATAAAGAAAATTACATTTTTAAACGGACCAAAGGTGTTTTTTTTTACATATAAATATATATATATTCTGTTTAAATGCCGAACGATTGAAGCATTAAATTCCCCTTTCCACTCTTGTCAATAACTGTCGCTAGGTTGTGATTTCCCGCCTCCCACTATGAAAATACGGAAGAACAAAAATGATCAATTAAAAAACAATTTATTTTTCTTTCTGATTACGTTACCTATTAACAATCGAGAACCGCGGGTATATTTAGATATTTTTATTTTATTTTTGGGGAAGACTAGAAAATTACAGGAATTTAAAAAGGAGTGAAGAAATTTATTATGCTATAAAGTATTCACAGTTGATGATTCGAGATTATATTCACAACTGTCTTCCATAGATGCTAAATGTGAATGAAAAATAAATTCAATATTCTGTTAAAAATACTTTAGGAGCATAAATTTTGGTATAAAATGTATTTTTCTATTTTTCTAAATTGGTTCTATTTGTTGACTGGTGCTGTTATGGGATCTTCTAGTATTTAAATAAAGAAAGAATTTTAAAATAATTTTGTTCGTTACACTTTATTTTTGCTCTCTGAAATTGTGCAAAGTATATTTTATTAACAAAAATAATTTAATCCCTCTAAATTATAAAGTGTTCACATTTTTTTTTCTTTTTTACGATTTAGGGCATATTTTAAGTATCATCTTGGGAACGTTTTTTATATAAACTGCTGATATATATCCTCCAGGGATGTAGCTTTATAAAAAGTATATACATGTCAAATGTTCCTGTTCATTTTGGTATGTTTTATTTTGTAAAAATACAAAGGGGAGGGGTAACTGACATACATAAAATATGTCCAGAAAGTAATATTTAAGTGGATGAAATTGAAATATTATATAAAATAATAAATAAATGTTGAATTTTCATTAAACGTAAATAATTAACTGATTTTTGAAAGAATTTAAAACTATTTTATTTTTCGCTTAAGAAATGTCAAAAAAATAATAAACCTTACCTTGTCGACAAATTAACGAGTACGAAAATATCCACTAAGGAACTGGATGCATTAAGCTTCGAGTAATATATATATATATATATATATATATATATATATATATATATATATATATATATATATATATAGTTTATGCAAAACTAGGTAATCAGTATGGGTAGACCCAAGGAGGATGATATCCAGAGAGCTCAATGTAAATTCAGAGCAGATATGTTTGAATAAAAACAGACCACTTTAAGGTTCCATGGAACCTTAAAGTGGTCTGTTTTTATTCAAACAAATATATATATATATATATATATATATATATATATATATATATATATATATATATGAACATGTGTCTCTGTCTATATATCCGAGATGAGGTATTATGTACACTGTTTACATTATTCGGACTATTGTCCTCATCGTTATCGCCATATTTAATGTTTCGGCCGTGTGACGCTCCGGCCTTCTTCAGTTGGTTGGAATGTCGAAATGAGCCCTTTATTTCACTCACTGGGGTAGACTCTTCTACTTCCACGTACAATGTGTAATGGATGACAGTTTTCAGTTAACAGTATCAAGGACACATGGCACAGTGTATAAAGGCGTTAACAGTGACAGGACCGAAATAGTGTGAGTTTAATACCTGGTTAAGGCGGTGGAGAACTTGGAGAGCGGAATTAACAGGAGATAACAGATAACTGACAAATGTTAATTACTGGCAAAGTAGAAAAAATTTGTGTGTGTGTATGTGTATGTGTATATATATATATATATATATATATATATATATATATATATATATATATATATATATGAGTTTAAAATTTCAACGTTCCAGAATTTGCAGCTTTTCCTGTCTATGTATAATTGTTGGTAATTCCAAGCATTCGTTAAAAAGAATTTTTATCTAACATATTTTTTTAACTTTTTAAAACTTGTTCAAAATCTTGTTTTTCTGGGAGTATAAATTTTAACAAGAAATTTGAAAAACATTGATTTGCAAATTCAGATAATAATCGGATTTTAATGAAACTACAAGCTAATGGAAGGAATTATTTTTGAAATGTGTCATTTTTTTGAAAATCTTACTAAAATATTTGCTTACATCTGTTTCACCACACGTATTTACTTTTATGAAATCTCTACAAATACATTTTTTTAGCTTGTAGTTTATTTAAGAGAATTTAGAGCATCATATTTTGGTCAAACAAGATTTACAGTTACTGTACACCAGCTGTGAATCGTAAAATTAAAAATGCAATATATTTAAAACATTATTTAATTAGAAAATATTTAATTGCGTTTACAAAAATTATAGTTATTTATACAGACACGAAAAATTCAAAATTCTTTCTAAGATTTTGAGAGGCGAATGAATTAAAGTAATATTTCCATTCGTGATCTGTAATTACATCGTTTTTATTAATCGCCACAAATAAATAAAGGATTTTAAAAGTTTTAGTAGTTTATAAATTATTTTTAATTAAAAATTAAATAAAAATATAAAGATAATTCTTGTAAATATTCATTATTCTTAAAAAACATTTATATAATTTTATCAAATTTCTAGAAATTTATTCTTAAAACGCATATATAGTATTATAGTAGTTATAAGGACATGTCTACGGAAAACTTAAATCATGATGATTAAATCGTAAAATAGAAAATGCGATAAAACAAGATATTATTAATTCGAAAATTATTCAAATTTTATGAATAAAATAAATTATGGTCACTATTATCATAAGAAATAAATTCGATGAATAATGAAATTTTATAAGAATCGTTTGCATTTTTTAAACTTTAATTGAAATAATTCATAAATTTTAAATTTGTTAAATTTCCAAATTAATTTGTAGCGTTCAAATGATATCGCAATTCAATGAAAACTCTATTTACTTAATGTAAATGGAAAGATTTACTACAATTCAGCGACCCCCATTATTTTAAAAAAAATTTGATTGTCCATCTACGACATTATCAGAAAATAAGTGCGGTAATTACAGCAAATATAAAATGTACTGTTAATTTGCTTACATTTCTTCAACAAGCGTCTTCGTAAGTAAAGCTATAGAGCCAAATTATATAAAATTCAATAAAATATTAGAATGCTTAAAACATTTAATTTTTAACACTACTTAGCAGTTAAAACAAGTTTTTACGTTGCATTCGGCATTTAATTTTATTACGTTTGGTTCCCCCTTACATAAATATCCTCGTCATAAGGAAGTCGTACAAATACCCATCTCTGTTAAAAAAAAAAGTTTTATTTTAGAATATCTTAAATTATAAGTAATTAATACATTTTTGAATTTAGATGAATTAAAACTTAAATAAATTACTCTTCATTAAAAAAAAAATCAGAAAAGATTATTTTATTTTTTTAATCATTTTTTGAGAATTATGCTGTGTTGACAAATTTGTTAATATGGACGATGTTAGTACTTATATTGGTAATAAATAAGAAAAACATACAAAAAACAATCATTCCAATCAATATAAATTCGGTAGGAAATACAGCAAAATATTTTGCTTATTGGAATTACTGCAAAGTATTTTCATTATTATAAATATTAAATTTCATGTATTAGCTTTGAAGTAAAACTAAAATAAAAGCTTTAAGAAATCTTTCATTTTTAAAATGCATTTTAAACATGGTGTCGTATTTTTGGAAGGTACCTTTAAAAAAAAAAAGTACCACAAAATTTGATACTTTTTTGCAATGAAAGTAAAAGAACATTACCTCCCGTTTTCAACTATTTACCAAAAGTCAGAGAATTATCCCATTTAAACGAAATCTTCAGAACTTTTAATGTATTTTAGAGAACGGACGTTATTTTATAAAAAAAAGAACTTGAGGAAATATGTTGTAGATTTAAGTATCACCCAATTTTTCGATATCGCGTGCATATATTTTTTTAAATTTCGAGGGCGTTCATTCAGTTTCTTTACAGTTACATAAAAATAAATCTCCGAAGATATTATTTCATTAAAAAGAATTATGTAGTAATATCGAGTGTGAACATACGGAAAATTCAGCCCTCATCAATAAAACTCAAAATTATTTTTACGGGGAAATGATACTTGCATAATTTATCATTATCTTTCAGATTCGACAAAATAAATAACAGACAAAAACTAAATTTAATATTTATTTATTTAAAATAAATATTTCTAATTTTTAAGAGCAATTTTGAAATTAATCCCGTTGTCGTTCGTCACATGAATTTAAAGAAAGACATGTTTGAAGACTTAGAGTTTAAAATGTAATTTTCGAGTTTGGACTTTTATTAAATTATTTTATTTTATTTTTTCCTATTAACAACTGATTATTTTTGGTATGTATGTATTTCTGATATCTCGCATTGACCGGAGGATTATTATGAATAAATCTAATTCGATATCTCCCATTAAGTCAGTAAGTTTAAAAACGTAGGGAATAAAAATATTATTAAAGTAAACCATTGGTTATGAGATTAAAGAAAATTGAGTTTTTTTAACAAATATTTTTTTTATTATTACCCTACTGGACTTCCGTTTTTCTTTAAGATTTATTTACACTTTTCCCACACTTTTTCGGAGATGAGTAGAATTGCAGTATTTCGTCCTTTTTGACTTCACAGGTTAGCTTGCGTAAATAAAACTTTTATTTTTGTTCTGTTCCGAAGTAAAAGTTAAACATTACTTTTAGAAAATCCAGTTAATTAATACTTAAATAAAAATTTACTAATAGATTTCGAAACACATCTCTACGTCAAATACTGGATTTTAAAGAGAATTTTAAATTTTTTGTTTATATTTTCTGTATACAATGGCGGCTCGATGAGACGATGAGTGATTAAAAAAATGTGTGATTTTGAAAGTGCCAAAAATATTTGCTTATATGAAAATTAATTTCTTTTACTTTTTAGATTAACTTTTTAGACCAGTATATTTCAAATAGTATCGACATTTAGATTCAAAAGAATCGATTTAATATGTCATTTTCGGGGATTTATTCTTTAGAAACCTATTATTAGCAAATTCGTATATCTTTAAATTTCTGAAAAATTAAAAGACTATAATATCAGCATCGATATTAAAAAAAATAACATATCAATCTTGCCAATGAAATCTTTCTTTTTTATCATCTTTGTATTTACAGGAAAGAACCCCTCTCTCATATATATATATATATATATATATATATATATATATATATATATCAATTGAGCTCTTAAAAAGATTAGCACTAATAGTTAATTTCTGTTTAGTTGTCCGGTAGAATACAGTCCCCAGAAGGGAGCGTGCTTTTTTATAAGTAGCAGTGGGAGTATAAAATTTACAGGTGGTAGCAGATTCTGTACAATAGGAATATAACAACACAACGATAGTAGCAGTATTTAGAGAAGCCTGATAGTAATAGTTCCAAAGGTAGTAGCAGTATTATGAAGGAAGGCCGAAACAGCAGGAGCAAATATACTCAGAAGAGTTGTAGTCATAATAGTATGCAAAATGACAGTGGTAGTAGGAGTAATTGTTATAATAAAAACAATAACAGTCGTTAATACATGGAGAAGTGTTTCTTGAGATTTTGGAAGCGGTTGTAGTAGTAGTAAAGAAGTAGTGTAAATAAGGAGGCGCAGAAGTGGCAGTAAGAGAATTATTATAAAGGTAGTAAGGGGTGAATGAGTTTCAAAGGGAGTAGTAGTGTGACTTATAGTTAACGGTGTGGTTGCAGTCGCTGTTGTGTCGTAAACCTACTGTAGGAGAAAAATTATGCTTTAAAAATATAAAGTGGATGGGGTTAGCCAAATGTCTTTTGTTTTCGAATATATATATATATATATATATATATAGTCAACATATTTTCATTCAAGCATTGGTTAAATAATTTTGACGTATTATATATATATATATATATATAAAAAAGAAGAGAAGAGAAAACGTTTTTGGTTGTAATGTGGATTTATTTAGAAAAAAAAAATTATGCTTTGTTTTACATAATTTCACGACACGGGTTTCTGGTCTCATGACCCTCTTCAGGTAAAAGTGGAGATTTCCACACATTATTAAAAATAATAATTAATTTTTCCTCATGTTCAATGTTAAATATTCTCGATATGAGACATTTTCTGTTTGTGTGTTGGTAATCTGAATTTCCAAGAGGGATATATATATATATATATATATATATATATATATATATATATATATATATCCGATTCAGTTTTTACAGTTTAAAGTAGATGTGACTCCAAAATTGCTTTGGCAGCCACATCCTTCAAACTAAAAAAAAACACAAAAAAACAGCAATTTCCACACGTGGCAATGATGCTTTCTCATTATTATTATTATTATTATTATTATTATTATTATTATTATTATTATTATTATTATTATTTGACTTTTATTTTGTATACCTCCGCCCAGGGTTCCAGTTATAACATTAGATTTTGTGCCGCATTTTTCAGTTTCAATTACAAGATATTTATATGTACATATTTTCTCCTAAAGTTTAACAGACATATTTTACCTGATGGCACTGCCATATCTATGGGAATCTATTTATTAATTTAATAAATGAATAAATTTATTTATTTATTTATTTATTATTATTATTATTTGATCAAGTTAATGGGAATTCTGTTCTTGACGCAGGATGACAACAAGACTGCTCACAAACCAAGAATATTTTTTACAGAATTCTGGCAGAATAAATAATGGCAGTTTTCTGAAGGTGCCCAATTTTGAACACAATCCCTGTACCCATTTTTTTTAGCGGTATTTCAGGGTTCTCGTTCAGGTGTTTCAAGCGCACCCATTAATACAACACTCCAAGTTCTATAGGTTCTTTAAAATCCTTTCAGCTTATTTGGAGTCCACAC
The DNA here is from genome assembly GCA_903632075.3 of Acanthosepion pharaonis. Classification (NCBI taxonomy): domain Eukaryota; kingdom Metazoa; phylum Mollusca; class Cephalopoda; order Sepiida; family Sepiidae; genus Acanthosepion; species Acanthosepion pharaonis. The sequence continues at coordinate 2,709,418 of CAHIKZ030000380.1, read as the reverse complement.
ACACACACACACACACACACACACACACACACATATATATATATATATATATATATATATATATATATATATATATATATATATATATATATACGTCTGTGTGTGTGGAGTGAGTGAGAGCATAGGCGTATTTTTCTATGAAGGCAGCTGAAATCATATAGAAGTCAATAATTTAACATTTACTACTCTTATTATTATTATTATTGTTGTTGTTGTTGCTGTTGTTGTTGTTGTTGCTGCTGCTGCTGCTGCTCTTATGAATATAAGGATCTTGGGTCAAAAATTGAAAAATAAATGTATCACCTTAAGATTGAAATATAGAACAGTTCCAAAATTTTACAATCCTTCTAGAAAAGTGCGAATTAACACTGTATTTATTCATTCTTTTTTCTTAAATTGTTCTCTTCTGGATGATTTGTAATAATAATAATAATAATAATAATAACAATATGTTTTTTTATTTCCTCAATGGAAAATGTCCTGATGCCATTTCTGACCTTATGTCTCTGGCCGGGACCCGGAAAGAAATGAGTACACATCAGAAATCAAAGGAAATAATAATATATTTTTCCGGTTTGAAATCGAAATTTTAAAATAAACCGCAGTAATCAGAACATAAAACTAAGAAGTGGAAAATATTGCCAAAAAAAAAAAAAACTCCAAAAAACAAAATAAATTCCGAACATCGAATTTCTGAATGGATTTAAAAAAAAAAACGTAAACGATAACTAATGGCGAAAACTACATATATAGGCAAAACTGTCCATATTTTACGATACAGACCTTTCAAACATAATTGCATACACACAAACAGCACAAATCAGTTCTACAGATAAATCAGAAAGAGCACAATTAATTTGAATTTTGGAATAAATTTTGGGTAGGTAAGAGACAACATCACTGTGATGCCCCAGGTCATTGGTTTATAATATTTTTATGGCTTATCAATTTTTTACTGATTATTTAAAGCCAGAAAATATTTTTAGATTGTACGAAGTAAATTAATACCTTTCCCAAGAGCATTTGCTCGTAAGTGAATATAAAGAATTCGACTAGTATTGGAACTCGGCTCTCAGATTTCCAATTCCGAGTCTTTGTCCAGTATCCTACCCACAGAGCCAAGCTTACAGCACCTAATTCTTCCAAGCAGTCACCCATTTAGTTATTGACCAAGTTCGACATTGCCTAACTTCGTGACGTCCCAAGAATAATCAGACAAACGGTCGAAACTGAAAGTATAGGACAGCAAAAGTGATAAGAGATCAGCGGAGAAGAGATTCGCCCATGCAAAAGTGAAATGCATTAAAATCACTTGGACAGGATAAGATTCCAAACTTTTGGCTTAATGACATCACAAGTTCGTACAAAAATGAACAGTCTTATACAACCTGATTATGAAAAAACCACAAAAGACTCCAGTCTGGCTACTTAAGCGTATCAGATTTTTATTCCCACTAAAATAATGAAAATAAAATCCCTTAAATCAAAATACTTATAACACCTTTATGACAATGTACAAAATTCTTAACTTTGTTTTAACTGGATGCATGTACGGCTGTCTAAATGATAAACAAAAAGGTTGTAAAAGAGTCTTATATAAATGCAAGGATCAACACCTTTTTAACAAAATGATTTTTGATGATTGTTAAAACCGACAAAAACACCTTATTAATCTGAATAGATTACGAACAGGATTTTGACAGTTTTCCTTGCAGCTGAATAGGTGAATGATCGGAGACATTTAAAATTTCACCAGTAATCAGAAATTTCTTATCTCATGTCCTGAAGCTGTTGAAAACAAACTTAATTCTGAAAATCCACAATAAAATTATAAATTCTGAAGATATAAACATCAAATGTAGAACTTTTCAAGCAGACTCTGTAACGTTTCAACAGTTTTGTTGTTTGCACTGAATAACCTGAACAAGCGTATAAATGTAAGAAACTGTGTATATAACGTGTATGGAAAATTAAAAAAAAAACAACTATGAACCTACTTTTTTTACATAGACTGCCTGAAAGTGATTTTCAAAAAGTGATAAACTTTCAAATTGTTAAACAGTTTATTGTTGGCATCAAAATAGAATTTGCTCTTGTCATAGAGAAAATAATTAAGCACAAAGATCATCACTCTTGAGAAAGATATCGTAATCAAAGAATTAGAACCAGAGCGGAGTTACAAGTTCATAGCCATTTTAGAAGGAGATTAAATTGAACATGACTTAATGGAAGAAAAAAATTGTGGGAGTTCTGTTGCGGAGGAAGTGCGATTCTGAAAATAATGCTGAAGGCTAGAAATAAAAATGAAGACATAAGCATAGTAGCCATGGCCGTAATCACATACAAATTCAATATTATTAATTGCTTCATCTCCGAGATAAACAAAGTTGCTACCAAAACACGAAAGATTCTCACAAGACGTCGCATGCACCACCCAAAATAAAATTTTGAAACATTTTAGCTTCCAAGAAGAAGTTGAAGATGATTATTTTAACACCAGCTATCGTCGAAAACTGCAACCGTCGGTCTTTTAGCTTAATTGCCGCAAACAAATGACTTCATATTAAGACTGATTCTGAAACACGAAGGTATGAAATGACTACATTCTGTGACAAAAAAAAAACAACCTCTATAAATCTGGGAAATACAGCTAAGTGTATCAAAACCAGGAATAATACTTCCCCAAATGAAAAGGAAAAGCAAGTAAAAAATGCAGCAAAACAAACTGGTCTTAACACCAGCAAGGAGAAATGAAAGTAAAACACTCCTATTCTGCAAATCCACTAACTGGGCCAGCAATCCTAATGTAGATCATGCACTTAACTATCAGTGGCTGAATGATTTATAGTTGCTGTCCTGGATTAGCTCCTTCCAACCAGGAACTACGAAAGTAATGTTTTGAAACAGCAGGTCATCCTACTGCGTATGAAGAGAACATACAGAGATATCTGACCACGGGCTGTAGCAGACTGGTGACAATAGATAACTTGCAACGACATTATGGGGCTGTTCAGTAAATAAACTAGTCAATATGATGCGAATTCAACATCGCTTGCAAAGGGAATTGATGAGATCGTAAGACAGTACAAGTTGGACATAATCAAGACTTTACCAAGAGATGGAGTTTCAGTGTTCATACTGATAGTGAAATCCAGGCAAATCGACAGGCATAACTGAAAAATAATGTTGAAAACATATTTTTTGATAGATCTTTAGCATACCGCTACCACATTTTTTATCAATATCAATTTTCGTACAAAAGTGAATCACAGAGCTTATTCAGCTTAGTAAATATTTTCAGAAAATCTCAACTTCTAATTGGTCACTTAATATTTAATAACATCGACCTAGTTCTTGACCTAACCAAAAAGATAATTCCGGCAAAAAATCTGTCAAGCTTCTGAGAGCCTATCACATGACCAAATTTAGCAATAAAATATGAAACGTCTTTCACCTTCGACAGTGAGCCGATCGGAATCCTTTGAACTCGTCACACAGTTCCAGGCTTTACGTTAAAGTTCCTTAACATGATTCCAGCCTTAGAAACACTAATTCACACAGCAATATTTTATGACGAACAATCAACTCAAGTTTTCCACATTCATCTTAACACTTTTTCACACGCTTTCAAGCTCAACGTTAATTATTGCAATTAACATAAACACGGCTTGTTAAGAACCACTTACTCCAACTAGAATATTCTCTTCAAACAAGTGAAAACAAATCAAAGAGCGACAATTCCGTAAACCTTAAAGTAAGCCGTAAACAATATTTCTCTATTTCAAATACAAACTTGAACTTTTTAAAACCACCTCTTTACTCCAATTGTTTTTGTATCTCTTGTTTATATAAATATTTTATTCATTGTTATGCAAAAACTGTTGTTTCTCATGTTGTCCTTACTCTATGTTTGTTAAATACTGAAATTTAATATGAGAGAAAATTGTTAATTTCATCACGCAGCCTAATTTAGTCAACAATTTTTAATCAATATAACTTAATCCATGAACACAACCTCCACAGATCTTGCAGCTCCATAAAAAATGAAAAAAAAGTCTTTATAAAACGTCTTTAAAACTACAAAATTACAATGACTTCGAGAGAGAGAGAAAGCAGAAGAATGTGGCATCTCAACAGAACAACATTAGCATTGATTATTGGGGCGTTGCAAATGATATCAAAGGCAAATAACAAATATTTGTTTTAAATAACTGGGTATTCTAAAATATGTCGTTCCTAAAATATCATAATCTTGGGTAATTTTAGCATTCCATCTTTTTTACAGATCACAAAGGCATTTTCTCGTTTAATGGTACGCCATCTGTTTGCATCTTCTGATCTAAAGAAATAATACTCCTTGTCTCTTGAAGTCTGTGGCTGATACTTAGGGGCAAATCGTACGACACAAAACAGTTATATATTAATAATAATAATAATAATAATAATAATAATAGTTAAAAGAAGAGCGCGATTTAAGAAAATAATAAAAAACACTGTTTGACAATGTTAGACAATATCTCTACATACTATCTTCAAATTATATATTTTTAAATATCAAATATAAAAATATATAAATCTATAAAAATTGAATATATAACTTGAATAAGATGGACATTCTGTTGAAATATTAACATTGACAAAAATTGTGTTTTTTTCTTTTCTTTCTCTTTTCTTAAACTGCGCTCTTCTCTCAGTTGTTGAAAAATATTGCAAGATTTACGTCAATCATATTTTTAATAATAATAATAATAATAATAATAATAATAATAATAATAATAATATGGAATACAGCATACCCAAATGAAGAAGGAAGTAAGAAGAGAATATCACAAACGTGTGCATTTGATGTAAAATATCGTGTTGAATTTACAAAACAGGATATCAGCCATAAACATTTTGGCTGGTGGAATACAGTTTTAACCTCTTTAACTGGACCGTAGCCGACATTATGCGAATGTCAAAACGAGAAAGCATCCCACTTGTTTCCGTATACATCATCTTGAGGCTAATGTTGATTTTCTATATGTGCCCAGATCCGAAGGAGGCAGAGGATTATTTCAACTAGAACTTTCTTACAAAACCACAACAATCGGTCATCTGGAAACTACAAATGGTTGAATGGTGATTTGTGTCAAAGAAAATTAAAGATATATATATATATATATATAAATTTTATTCAGTATTAAAGGAAGGCAACGAATTCAAAAGGTAATTTCAAGTGGATGAATAAGTGCAAATAAATCATAATACACTTACTGCTGCGGCAAAGAACCTATAAAAGAAAGCAAAAGCAAATGCAATGGACCAGATAAGGAAATGATGGCAAGATAAGCCTCTTCATGGCCAATACTCGACTCGTACCAAAGAAGCTGATGTAGACACACCCCATACACATCACTGATTACGTAGTGCAGGGCTAAAAGCTGAAACCGAATGTTTTATTCTTGATGCACCGGACCAATGCATGCTAACTTGAATTTACCAAGCACACCTACTGAAAAATTGTGCTAACCCGAAATGTAGATTCTGTGATAATTCTCCAGAAACTATTGACCATATTGTCAGGTTGCACAGTGTTAGCACCAACTGAATATAAAATTTTGCATGATAGAGTGGGCCTATATTTTCACAGGAAAATATGCAACGTTTACGGGATGGAAACTTCAAGGAACTGGTAACACCAACGAGATCCTGTTAGAGAGATAGGACCAGTAAAAGTTTTATTGAACTTTGCAATACATAAAAACAGAATAATCAAAATCAATCGCCCAGACATCATAATTAAAGACCACAAAAACAGATTGTACTTTCTGATTGATACGGAGGTCCCTGCAAATTGTAACGTATCTTTGAAGATCTTCAAAAACTATCAAACTACCAGGATCTTGAAATGGAAATTTAAAAAATGTGGTACATGAGAATATCAATAATTCCAGTTTTAATTGGAACCCTCGGCTTTATTAGAAAAGGTTTCGATAGATTCATTGAAAGGATTCCTGACAGCCCATTCCTTAAAGATATAAAAAATACTCATAGTTACAGCTTACGAAGGTAATGCGTGTGATCTTAGGGGTTTTGTTGTTTTTTTACAAAGAATGATCAGTTTAAAATATCATGAAGTCATTTCTGACGTTAGGTCTCTGGTTGGGAGCCAGAAAAAATGTGTATACAAGAGAAATCAAAGGAAACAATAATAATCTTCATTTTGACTGATTTCTGATGATCTTCTTCAAAATCAAATTGACAATTAAACATATTGAGATAAATAATAATGATATACAAACTACCTGGGTTCATCCATGAAATGATAATATATAAACAAAAACCAGAGATTGTGCTTGATAATCTTAAAACACAGGTGCAATTCGACCCCCGACTCTAAGCAAAGAAGATCGGATCTCAGAAAAATAAACAAATTGCATTTGTTCATGTACCTGAGAATTGCAAGGTAAAGACAGAATTCTAAGAAAATATCATGACCTTGCCCCGGAGAGTCTAAATAAACCTGGAACATGTAGAGGCGTGTTCACAAATTTGTCACTTATTTACCGCCACCCAATAAACAAATAAGACAATTAAGTGACTTGAACTATTGTGAAAGGATTAAGACAGTCTAGACCAAGGCTCTCATTGGATTGGAAGGGATACTGGGAAAGGTTTTGGAGATGTTTTGTCGCAATATTTACAGTTATAAACGCCAGCCACACGCACAACTTAGTTTCATGTGAATCCACAGACAAAGTGTTAATATGTTACGAAAATATCACGGAAATGTAGCACTTTTTGAATGTCGTTTTATACATATTTCTTTTATTGATTCTGTTGGTGTAATATTAAAATATTTTATATCGATCACTGTTTGTATAACGTCTTTATTTGTTTTATTATACAATGTACACACACACATATATATATATA